>JACCPG010002761.1:0-47847 GCA_016069955.1 Drepana arcuata | reverse complement strand
TCTCAGTTAAAATACATGACTCTCATATTTAATAGGATATCCAGACTAAGGTACAAATACTGGTGTTTATCGCACAATGTATATTTTTTTATACCAAACGGGTGGCAAACGCGCATGCAGTCCGCCTAAAGGTAAACGTTTATTGTCATCTTGGACTCTTGCAACACCAGGGGTATTGCGCGCTGCCGACCCTGTAGAAATCCTTTCACATCCTTCTTGCAGAACGTCATGCTGTACTCTCCAGGGAAAACCTCTACAAGTATATCTGCCCTCAGTGGCAATCTAACGTGCAACCTCAAGACCTCAGGAGCTCTAACCACTTCCACTAGACCAGACGGCCTTCTATGATTACTATCTGCTTTATGCTTTGCTCTTGCAATAACATCAGGCGCTAGGGGGCGACAGGCACAATGAGGTATTTTCAGCTGACGATCGAAGATAAGTATGACTTTGACCAGTAGGGACCAGTATTATTGTGACGGCTTCTTAACTAATATTAAAATTTGGCCATTACGATACTGCTAAACGGAGTTTTAGTACATTGCAAGGGCCTGACCTTGCCTAAAACTACATTAAACCAGCCGTAAAGTTATCATACTATATATATCCTCACAACCTGGGAGGTCAAGGGTCTACCCCGAAGTGGTAGGCAGAGTTAGTTAGTACCGTAGTCTTAACACACGCTCGCCGGATTCGAGTACTTTTGACATTTCCGTCCTTGAGTATCCGATCGATTTGATCTAGGTAGTTGGTATTGTATACGTGTATTTAAATTAATAGCCAAAGAAAAACTGAAATATACAATGCCTCATTAAAGTTCTCACCCGCAAGTCAGAAGTTTCATCTGACAAGTATTCTTATAGACATTGCCGTCAGAGCCGCAAATTGGTCCGTCCAGCGGAGCCTGGGAGCAGTCCACGGGACAATTCTCCCTGTGGGCGCTGATGTTGTTGCATGCACCGAGGTGAGACAGACCGATGCCGACTCTGTAAAATAGAGAGAGATAGCAGTGTATGTAATAATAATAATATTCAGTTGCAACGGTAGGTACTCAGTATTCTATAATTATTATTACATACATACATATCATCACGCCGAGTGACTAACGGGGTAGGTAGAGAGAACTGGCGCTCTCCGTATAGAGCTCTAGTTCTCTCTAGACTTACATGAATTATTCCTCTTATTTAAATAACACCCATATGCACTTAGGCTAGTACCCACACACCCATTTTTCGCCAGTGGTAGCTTTTATGTGATTACGTGACAGACGGCGAGTCTATCGCCGTTTCTCAAGCATACATACACACGTCTTTGAATGTCGACCTAAACGTTTGCAGGTTTCCTCTCGATGAGTTCTTTCACCGTGAAGCTCGTGATGTGATCACTGTAAAACTTAAGTTTAAATTATTAGATAGGTATTCGATTTCAGCAAATAGCTTTCTTTACAACAATGTTTTTTACCTGCAGATTTCGACCTGGAGCATACACCTGTTCAGGTATGTTCTGCCATTAGTGCCGCACACAGGGTCCCTCTCCGAGGTGCAGCGGTGTTCACACTTGGACCCTTGCGCGCGAGAACACGAACCCTGGTCTTGTGCCAGCCTCACTCCTGAAACGAGAAATATAGTGACAACCACTCAAGCCACATAATTATATGCCTTTCCAGAAATCACCTGAAAATTCGTACGCGTGGCATAGTGACTTTTGGCAGCATTTTTTGTATATAACTTTTGGTTTATTTTGCTTAAGTGAAGCTTACCACAATATATTAGCCGTTTCTGAGATAAGCGTGCACAAACGCACAGACGAACAGATAAGCAGACAAAAATTCTAACAATCAGACAAAAATTCTAACAATCATTGATAAAGGTCCCAATAATATTCTTTCTCATATATCTTCCAAGTTCAGACAGTGAGCCGATACATTTTTGTTATACGCTTTGATGATGAGCAGCATAATCAAGATTACTATGTAAATACATACATAAATACATATCATCACGCCAAGTCCCTAACGGGGTAGGCAGAGAGTATAGAGCGCCAGTTCTCTCTAGACTTACACACCTCTTTCGCTATGTAAATTTGGATGTAAAATCTCGCTCAGAGAATCAGCATTGCTATCCAGCGTGGCAATGCTGCTAGTCTTCTTGGCACGTTGCCGCGGGATACCGATTTGGGTCAAATATTTTAAGTTCACATATTTTAAATACAATTGTCTTGTAAATATATATATCCTCACGCCTTCCCACAAGGGTCTCCGAAGGGGTAGGCAGAGGTGTATAGGTAATACCCACACACCCACATTCCGCCAGAGGTATATTAGGTGCCAACGTGACAGATGTATACTTGTAAATACTAATGTCGTTATTTATATTTTATTTGTAATAGTATCAATATTTCAAGTTTTTGCGGTACCAGGCATGCATGAAGTAAAAGAACTCACCTTTCCCGCAGGTCTTCTTCCTCATTTCACAGAGAGAAGGATAGATATATCCATCCGTCGCGCACACTGGCTCGCCTTGCAGGGCGGGCCCGCAAATGCGCGGGCACGTAGCGTCTCGCGCACATTCGCTCCAAGACGACACTGTGTATGGAAAAATTACCGAATTAATGTATGTGATTTAGAATTTTTTTTAACACTACCAATATGGCAGACAACCTTATGAGAAGCGTTCATATACGTGCTCTCATTGGGTAGGCAGAAAAAGTAGAGCGCCAGTTCTCTGTAGATTTACATATCTCTTTCGCTTTATCCACATTCATCAATTTCCTTATACATACTCGATGGTATCAGTTTGTGCTCGTTGACTTTTTATTCGAACGAACGAACAAGTTTCAATGTTATTAATTTTGACCTCTTTCTTCCAGGATTTTCATCCTGGAAGACACATAAAAATATTACAAAATCATCACACCCATTCCTTAACAGGCTAAACAGAGGGAGTAGAGCGCCAGTTCTGACAGTTCTTCTTTGACTGACATACGTCTTTCGCTTCGTACACATCTATCAGTCTCTTTGTACATACTCTCCAGTATCCTGTTATTAGTACGTACTTTCATTTGCACTGAAATACATATATAATTAGCAGCATTAAGACATATTATGTGTTAAGTCCAGAATTCGCTGCCATACAATAAGGTAGGTAGAGTGAAGAGATTCGCAAATCAACTGGCGTGAATGAGGGCGTGATTGTAAAGATGAAGAAAGGCATGTTACGTTGGTTTGGACACATAGAAAGGATGAGTGAAGAAAGATTGACGAAACAGATATACAAAGCAAAAGTGTGTGCAAGAAGAGGCAGAGGAAGGCCACGTTCCAACTACCCTGGATCAAGTAGATCGGACTCTGAAGGACGGGAACGTTAAGAGTACTCGAAACCGACGAGCATGTATGAAGAGACTGATGAGTGTGGACGAAGCGAAAGAGGTATGTAAGTCTAGAGAGAACTGGCGCTCTATACTCTCTGCCTACCCAGTTAGGGACTTGGCGTGATGATATGTATGTATGTAAGTCCAGAATTATACCCTAAAGAAATCTGTGCAACACAGCCAGTCTGGAATAAGCTTCAAAATTGTATATTCTGAATCTTTCCAAGCACTCTAATGGCCGCCAATCTCAGTGAGATAACATGCCGACGCCTCAAGCTTACCAGAGATACGCATTAGCGATTTTATCTCTAAGAATAAGATTTTATTTCATTTATCATCGTGTTTGTTTCTCACTACAGTGGCAATGTTTGTTATCATACGATCTGAAAGCTGTAGCGCGCAAATATTTGATTTAATTATCATTCCTAGGAAGATCATTGTGGTTTTCTTGGGAAAATAGTGCAGTGGTTTCCCGTTGCCTTCTGCACCAGGCGTTTTCGGGGTATTTGGCCCCCAAGGTCGCTGATTCCCTCTTCCAGCCGGTTGTCCGGCTGGGTGTAAGGTTATACCGCCTTTGCTCGGTCGCCAGAGCCTCGTCAGTTATCTAGCAGGGAGCGCCACTTGCAGGAGAGGTTGACAGTTGGGGTCGGCAAGGATGTTATAGCCATTTCATTAGGAAGATAGACCTACCTTAGAAATCAGATGTTCTGATGAAATTGCTTATGGGCGTTCGTTTCGTATACTTAGCACGTAAATACAGTATTTGTAGCTTACCCTCGGATATACTATGTATATAGGTATGTTTTTAAATGTAAAATATATGAATATAGAATAGTTATTATAATATTAATTAGTAGAGCCGTGGTGGCCGTGTGGTTCGAGCAGTTGCCTGCGACGCAAAGGTCGCAAGTTCGAATCCCGACTGTACCAATGAGTTTTTCTGAACTTAAGTACAGTGATTAGTCACACCACGAGCTTTACGGTGGAGGAAAACATCTAGAGGAAACCTGCATACGTCTGAGAAGAAAATTCAAAGGCGTATGTATAGTCGTGCTTGAGTACCGGCGATGGACTCGCCATCTGTCACGTTGGCACCTAATATACCTCTGGCAGAAAGTGGGTGTGTAGGGTATTACGTATATACCTCTGCCTACCCCTTCGGGGACCCTTGTGGGAAGGCGTGAGGATATTATATATTTATAGAATAGTTTTCATAGTACAAATATAGCTTAGTGTCTCGTCTTCGCTTTCTGTTTTGTCTTTGTGTTTTGATACTTATTTCTTATAAGATTTCATATGCATGTGCCCTAACGGCGTTTAACTCACCGCAGCGAATGCCAGCGGCGTGACAAATCGCAAAGTTAATAAAAACACATATATGCAAAACGGGATTTGAATCTGCAATCTGTAGAAGTTACGTTCACATCCGTAATAAGTACAGTGATTTATCACACTGCATCTTTACTGCCTGCATACGTTTGAGAAGATATTTAAAAGCTTTTCTTAAGAAACAGCGTACAACTCTTCCATTCCATTGGCACCTTCATATAAAAATTATATGGATTACAGGTCTGTTAACCCCTTTAGAGATCATTATTGCGTGGAGGATTGCGTTGAAACTGGCGCACACTCAACCTTATAGCACAAAATATTGACATATTTACTTGTGCTCTGAGTGAATTCACAGTATGCTCGTTATTTATAATTAGTTATAGGATAATTTAATTGTTATGGCTTCGCTATTGTATTGGGAGCATCCTGTAAAAATAGCAGTAAGTGGGATGAATATGCGGAGCTGACTACCAACCTTCACTGGTTGGAGAGGCACTATAAGAAGAAGAATTATTTTCCAACGAGAGATTTACGGGGAAGGAAAACATTGTGAATTTCCTCGTAACGTAAAATTAGGGGTGCTTGACAAAAACGTCGTCACGTTGGCATCTCCGTCGAATAGTGCGTTCATTGTTAGACTTTATGTGTCGTATGTGACATTTGTCACACCTCTGCCTACCCTTGTTCTATCCTGCTTTTAAGGACCGTTGCGAAGGCTTGGATACAGATTTTAGTAGCTGAGATATCTACTAAGAAACAAAGGGAAATTTTAATGCGTATTTCTCGATAAATTAACGTCTTCAATTGTAGAGAAACGGTCGTTGTTAGCTTTGCCGTCCAACCTACTATATTATACAGACACGCTTCTGTACTTTCTAAATAAAAATTACAAGCTTAGACATTTCTTACTTATGTTAGGAATCATCTTTAGCTTTAGTCAAAGTTTAAAGTAATATAAACCGTTTTAAATTTGAGCCGTGGTGACCGAGTGGTTCCAGCCGTAATTACCAAAAGAATTTAATTTCGAACCCCGACTGTGCCAATGAGTTTTCCTGATCTTAAGTACAGTGATTCACACCACGAGTTATACGGCGACGGAAAACATCGAGAGAAAACTTTTGAGAAGAAATTCAAAGGCGTATGCGTAGTCGTGCTAGAGTAACGGCGATGGATTCGCCATCTGTCATGTTGGCACCTATTTCTGTATCTCTGGCGAAAAATGTAATTTACCGCAAGTAAACCGCTGTACCTATAATTTGACATTGATTGACGATTGACAATTTGTCAATTGTTAATCAAGAAAGTACAAAATTTGTCTAAACTTATTATTTTCACATATTCAACAGAATATAAATCTTTGTCGAAGCAAATTGAACAGCAATTTATAAATTACGCATAGGAATGTGTCCCGGTATGCAGCTGCATGCCTGCAACAGAGTCAATAGGGATTTAACCTAGTTACTCAAGGCCAGTGGGGTGTCAAGACGGACCTCTGCCCTATTATGAGCGCCTAGTACTTTGTAGCGGTGTGTAATAGGATTTTCTGGAGAGTTATATCATTTATCTTATCCTTGTCTGTATTATATTATTAAATTATTCTAGCTGTGCCCCACGGCTTCATCCGCGCAAAATTTGTAATCATTGGTAAAAAAAAATATAAAAAAAAAACTTTTTTTTGCGTAACAATACATTTTGTTAGTGTGACTTTGACCGTTTACGCAGTGCACTCAACAGAAGCTTTTGTAGTATTGCATCAATTCTGTTTTTTTTCATTTATGCTACACTCCTATTGGTCATAGCGTGATGTCTTCCTTCCTGTGATGTCTAAATATTGGATAGTCAATATATTGATATTGGCTATCCAATATTTATTAACTAGCGGTGAAAAATCTAGATAATTTTATCTAGATTTATTTACAAAATAAAACATTATAGGAGTTATGTCGCACAGCGACTATGTCACTCCGTGAGGACACGTGGATATAAAATCACTTAAAATCTACGCATATACAATTTTAACAAACACTTTATATCGTCAGAACTAGGGTTCGCCAAGATACTGTTACACAGACCCACATCCTGGGTACATCCAAACATAGTTCTTCTGACATAAAAATAATATTACTTGGTAGTTATACAAGCTCGTAAAGTTTCGCTTAGTACGTACCAGGGTTTTATAAAACCGAAGGGTATGTGATTACGACCCGCAATGAAATAAATTGCAGTTATCACTGGCGTCTAAAGGGAACGTTACACTGGGAATATTTATTTTGGTAACTTGAACCTGGGCGCATCGCAGCCCAAGCTGTAGTAAACATTAAGTTAAATAGGTGTACGCAGAGCCGCTATTATAAACTAATTTGCCGTCTGTAATTCGAACCTGCGATCTTTGATTCGCATACGACTACTTTAACCACTCAGCCAGTCAACGGTTTTTCTTTTGTCAGCGTAGTTAATAGAATAATTGCAATCTTGATGCGACCATCACGATTCGTATAAAAAGAAAAGTATGTTTAAACATACATCGCCTCCTTGCATCCACCCTTAACGTAATTAAAAGTACCGTTATGTACAAATTGCTTCGACGTAAACTCAAATTATGCCGTATTAAATTCAGCCGGTGCCTGCGCATTAAGGCAATATTTTGGGCTCTCCTCCCAAGCCCAATAGAGATGTACAACGTCCTCTTTTTTCTGATAAACTCAGTCAATGGAGATTTAAAAAACCTTTTTAAGTGATCCATGAATTCGGTTCCGACCCGTGCAAGTAGAAATCAGCTAGCGTTCATGACGAGATTTGTTATTCTAGAGACAACTGGCGCTCTAGTCTATACATATCATCCCGCCGATTCATCAGAGCCGTATTGGCCGAATGGTTCTAGTAGTTGTCCGCAACACAAAGATTGTAAGTTTGAATCCCGACTTTACCAATGAGTTTTTCTACTCAAATACAATGATTAGTGTGGCTAATAAGTGTGAGCTTTGCGATGAAGGGAAAGCATCGAGAGGTAACCTTACGTCTGAGTAGCAATTCAAAGGCGTAAGTATAGTCGAGCTTGAGTAACGGCGATGGACTCGCGATCTGTCATGTTGGCACCTAAAATATATCTCTGGCGGCAAGTGGGTGTGTGGGTACTACCTGTACTGATTCCCGCCTCTGCCATCTGGATCCTTGTGGGAAGGCTTAAGGTATTATATAATAATTATAATAATATATTATTATTATATTATATTATTATATATATATCCTCACGCCTTCCCATAAGGGCGCCCGAAGGTGTAGGCATAGGTGTATAGGTAATACACACACTTTCCGTCGGAGGTATATTAGGTGCCAACGTGACAGATGGTGAGTCCATCGCCGTTACTCAAGCACGACTATTACATACGCCTTTTGAATTTCTTCTCAGACGTATGCAGATTTCCTCTCGATGTTTTCCTTCACCGTAAAGCTCGTGGTGTGACTAATCACTATGTCACACGCGTGAGGTATTATTTATTTATTATTATACCTATTAAAGTGATACTATTTCGATATAAAAAATATTTTAGCATTTTTATTGTTCTGCGATATCTAGTTAGAGAGTATAAGGATCATTATTCTAAGTATTTGATGGTGCTTCAACTAAGCGCTAAGTACTTAAACGCAGTCTGCTTGACCCAACTTGACAGTACTTGCGAGATTTCTATTTCGTTCAAGAGAAAGTGACAACACTGTAGTGTTGGATACCAGCGAATAATTTCTCAAAGCGTGTTTATAGGTAGATGGCAAATCTTGACACTATTGCTAATTAATTTGACACACATTGAAATCCATAAACATATCATCACGTCGATTTTTGTAGGGTAGGCAGGGAGTAGAGCGCCAGTTCTCTCTAGACTTATAATATATATATATATAATATATTCATATAATAATATAATATACATTGGGACAATTCCACATAAATTAAAATAATAATATATCCTCACGCCTTCCCACAAGGGTCCCCGAAGGGGTAGGCAGAGGTGTATAGGTAATACCCACACATAAATTGACATAGCCCCAAATTAAGCAAAACCTGTGTTATGGTAAATAGAACTCGATATATTTATGTGTATAGATAGATATGATATACTCATCCTTACCAAAAGGGTCCCCGAATGGGTAGGCAGAGGCGTATAGGTAGTACCCACACACCCACTTTCCGCCTGAGATATATTTTAGTTGCCAACTAAATACATAGGACACATAAGACTAAGGTACAAATACTCGTGTTCATCACACAAATATCTGGCCTCAGCGTGAATCGAACACGCGACCTCAAGCTTCGCAGTCAGGAGCTGTGACAACTAGCCCAGACGGCCCTCCGATTGCCTCCTAATTCTCTTACGTTTATTTAACTTAAGAACAGATTCCAAACACTGAGTTAAAGTATGTACTTCTAAAAATAATCAAACAATGTACCATACTAGGCAAATACTATTGAACGCAAAGAAAACAAAAGAAAAACATGATTAGGTCTGAATAAGGTACGAGTGAAAAGCCTTTGTGGGCGCTCGTTTAAACTAAATCGGACACAGATTAAAGATATCTTCTTGAGGGACGACCGTGTCGCCTGCTCTGTGCCATGTAGGGTTACCAGGCAATAGTTATTAGTTAGGCAGTCGGTACTAATGGTTATGAGGTGTATAGGTACTACCTATCTGCTTACTATTAATATATTTTCTTAATATGAATGTGTGTATGATATCACAGGTAAGTCTAGAGAGAACTGGCGCTCTATACTCTCTGCCTACCTCTGATTCAGCGTGATGATATTACGTAAAAATGACGAAAGGCATATTGCGTTGGTTTGGACATATAGAAAGGATGAGTGAAGAAATATTGACAAAACACATATACAAAGCGAAAGTGTGTGCAAGAAGTGGTAGAGGAAGACCACGTTCCAACAATTGAGACCAAATCGATCAGCTGTCATCTTCAAAGTATCAACCTGTCTAAGTAATATTATCGTAACCGTATTTATTTCTTAGTATTATTTATTGGGATTGTATTTAGTATTATATCCTTGTGGAAAGGCGTGAGGATATATTATTATTATTATTATATTATTTATTTGTGTGGCAACCCTAGGCTATCGACATGCAGAGCGCATGCTTCGTGGGCGAGAGCAAGCCTGCGCAGGCTTCGCTAAATCCAGCCAATTTATATGAGCCTCACGCACAGCCAAGGAACCGCTGGCAATTTACGCTATTCCACGATTTCTACGAACGGTACACTTTTCAACGTGTCGGCGTGAACGCTAAAGTCAACCGCTGTTGGGAGTTACGACAATTGATTATTGTTTGAAAGGGTTTTTCTTTAAGGGGTAAAGGGTCTGTTAGTTAATAATATATATATACAAAGCTTTCATAGAAAGTCCCATTAATTATATTTTCCAGATGGGTGGTCACTTTACTGTGAAGGAAAACTTCGAGAGGAAACCTGCATACGTCTGAGAAGCAATTCAAAGACGTATAGTATAGTCGTGCTTGAGTAACGGTGATGGACTCGGTATTTGTCAGGTTGACACCTAAAATATATCTCGGGTAATACCTATACACCTCTATCAACCCCTTCGGGTAATAACAGCGAGAATGTTAAGACTTCATCCGATTCTGTCTCGCTCCCCGACATAGATATATAATATCTTTACGCATCCTCACAAGTGTTCCCGAAGAGCTAGGCAGAGATGTGTAGGCAGAACATACACCCCTTATTTTAGGTGCCAATATAGCTGATGGCGAGTGTAGATATATACGATGTCGTTAAACTAACATGTCGTTTAACTAAAACAACGAAATATGTGCGGAGTAACGATTTTAGATCGAATCCGCAATGAAACAAATCAACTGGCGTGAATGAGGGTGTGATTGTAAAGATGAAGAAAGAACGTTGGTTTGGACACATAGAAAGGATGAGTGAAGAAAGATTGACGAAACAGATATACAAAGCAAAAGTGTGTGCAAGAAGAGGCAGAGGAAGGCCACGTTCCAACTACCTGGATCAAATAGATCGGAGTCTCAAGGACGGGAACGTTAAGAGTACTCGAAACCGACGAACATGTATGAAGTGCCTGATGAATGTGGACGAAGCGAAAGAAGTATGTAAGTCTAGAGAGAACTGGCGCTCTATACTCTCTGCCTACCCCGCTAGGGACTTGGCGTGATGATATGTATGTATGTATGTTAAACTAACAGAGTGTATTAAAGCTAATAACTGTAAGAGATACGGCGTATTGCCTTATAAATAGTCAAGCTTCAAGTTGATTGATAGGTACAACGTTGCCATACTAGTCTTAGGTGAGTTTTTATTCAATTAGTGACATGTCGTAGTTATGTCTTCATTATTTTTAATTACTACCTTTACTGAAGAGAGAGAGGAGAAAATTAAGCTGAAGCCGAGCTGAACTACAAAACGAAACATGCTCAAAAGATTAAAACAGACATACTGGTATAGGGAGTCTAGGAGAGAAGAGAAAAGATTCCTACACACCTCTGCCTACCCCTTCGGTGACCCTTGTCATGGCGGCGTCAAGAAGGCGTGAAGATATATCATAAAATCTAGCCATTAAAGTTTTCTCATTGTGTTTTTACCAAGTTGTTCAGCTGAACTACAAAAGGAGATGTATTCAAAAGAATATAAAAGGAGTACTGGTAAGGACAGTCTAGCATAGAAGAGAAAAGATTGCCACACCTCTGGCTACCCCTTCGGTGAACCATGTAGGAAGGGGTAAAGATATGTCATAAAAACTACCCGTTTAGATTTTCCCGGGGGTGGCAAGATTGCTACAGAGTTGGAAGGGCGTGAGTGATGCCTGACTGAATATGGAGGTAACCGCTTACCTTCAGGCGTACAACTTTTTTTTTCATCTTAACAAGAAAACAGCTATAATAAAGTGAGACACACATCAGCATGGTAATACTAGCCCAACTTTCAATCGTACACGAGCCATTTATGTACGTGTGAAGAATTTAAATGAAATTTCACTTTTAACTGATTTGTTTGTGGGAAATCTAATTGTGTTTGCATTGCCTTGTTTAGGTTGTACATGAGCTCCATTCTCGCGGTTATTGACGACAGTTTTGATATACATGACATGCTATTCTCATGTACTTACTACCCACTTTAAGCCACAGGGGTTCCTAACACACCTCTCTTCACCTAAATTATATCTCTGGCGGAAAGTGGGTGTGTGGGTATTACATATACACCTCTACACGCCTACCTCTTCGGGGACCCTTGTGGGAAGACGTGAGGATATATATATATTTATTTATTTATTTTATTTATTTATTTATTTAATATCCATATTAGAACGGCCAGAAGCCACTTATACTAATAGGTACTCGTAAACACATTCATTCTGTCTTCTCACAGAACTCCAAACATACCGACAAGATATTCTTCCATTCATCCGCAAACAAATCACATTCAGGGTAATTATCCAGTAAGGCGTTGAATGCGGCGAGAGTGCGCGGGATAGGAGAGCGGGCTCGTGCTACTGTGCGCGACACTGGCTCACAGAAAAGCTTGTGCTTTCTACCACGCGTATAATTATTGGGTACGGACATACGACACAACTCGTCATGAAGAACAGGAGCGTTAATGTGACCACGAATTGTCTTCAGACCAGTTACCATCTGGACATGTTTCCTCCTGGCTTGAAGAGAGTTAAACCCTAGGCTACCAAGGAGAAACTGAGTGGGATATAGGTATGGGTAGTAACCATACACTCGCTTGTACAAGTATCTAAGGAATGCCTTCTGTACCTTTTCAAGCTGAATGGAGTATTTGTTCTCGTGTGGGTTCCACACAGAAGCACTCGACTCTAGCTTGCTACGGACTAAAGCAGAGAAAAGCATCCTCAGAGCCTGCACACTAGTGAAATCACGTGTGTTTCTTAGAACAAATCCCAGACGCCTATAGGAATCCTTGGCAACAGTGTTCATATGTTCATGGAAAGTGAGCTTGCGATCGAATAAAACACCCAGGTCCCTCACGAGTTGTGGTCTTGAAATAAGGTTTCCTTCGAGTTTATAATCATATACAATGGGGTGTCGTGCCCGTCCGAAGCTCATCACGTGGCACTTGGAAGTATTGAATTCCATTTTATTTAAGTGGCCCCACTGACACACTGCATCAATGTCAGATTGCATTGCTAAACAATCGGCCTCAGAACTAATTTCACAGTATAATTTCAAGTCGTCTGCATAGAGAAGGCACTTGGCTCGGTGGAGTACCTCTGGTAAGTCATTTATCATGATAAGGAACAGCAGAGGACCAAGTACAGAACCTTGGCTTACCCCCGAGCGTGTATGGTAAGGCTGAGACTCATAGATTCCTAGTTTGACATACTGCTGACGGTCTCGCAGATAGTCAGAAAGTAGCCTAAGAAGACCAGGTGTAACCCCTATGGCACTTAGCTTCGCCAGCAGTATGTCATTATTGACTCTATCAAAAGCTTTCTTGAAATCAAAGTAAAGTACATCTACTTGGCGACCTTTGTCAAGATGTACGGAAATAGCTTCAACCAGCGTGAGTAAATTACTGTTGACTGATCGTTTAGTTCTGAAGCCGTGTTGTTCGTCGCATAAGTGTCTTTCAACCTGACTGTATATAAATTTGTGGAGGATGAATTCAAATACTTTAGCTGAGGAACATAGGTTCGCAATCGGACGATGTTCAGTTACACTGGTCAGGTCAGAAGTTTTTGGAATTGGGGTAACCCTGGACACTTTCCACTGTGAGGGATAACTACCAGTGCTAAGAGCTAGATTAAAGATATGGTGAAGTGGGGTGCAAAAAAATTTTTTACCAAATTTAAGAATGGCTGAAGGTACATTGTCTGGACCGCCAGCAGTGTTTACTTTGAGTTTATTTATTCCATTGGCGATGTCAGATAGGGAAATAGATACTATATTTATGATGTTACTGTTGGAGCTTTTATCGAGATTTGCGATTATATCAGAGTTTAAAAGTGGTAAGTCAGGAAGAAAGACACTAGAGAAAAAAGACGCAAACGCATCAGCCGCTTGCGTCCCCTGAACATCTATTCCTTCATAGGTCACACTGGGTTCAAACCCGCCCTTGGATCGGAGGTCTGAGATGTGTTTCCAGAAACTACGCGGATTTATACCGATATCATCTTCGATGCGTTGTAAGTATTCATTGTAGGCCAAGGCGATACGAGATTTTATACTTGCTCTAAGTTTCAGAATGTGGTAAATACATCGATGTCGTTAGTCTTTTTCCAAGTACGGTGCAATTTATGCTTCTGATTAATATCTGAAATAATATCTCTGGTAAACCAGACTGGAAACCTTCTACATTTAAACTTATTACGCCTTTTCTTGGGGGTACAAGCATCAAAAGCATTATAAATGGATTCATAGAAATGTTTAACGGCAAGATTAATGTTATTAGATTGCAGGACGTTGTCCCAAGAGATGTTGGATAACAGATCATATAACAATTCGTAATCACACTTTTTAAAGTTCCAATCCATCGAGGTATGGATATTGCTGGGTGGTGCAGCGCCTTCATGACGAGCAGCGCCGACACCCACTTCAATGTCAAGCGGTGGATGGTAGGCATCCGGGGGGACAAGACCTTCGGTGCCAGACACTTGTAAAATACGGGAACCAGCACCTTCCTGGATTAAAACCACATCTAATATCCCTCCATGCAAATTCACAATATCATTCTTCTCTTTCAGACAACAGTATGACAAAAAGTAACAAAAGTAATTTTTTACAGTTAACGATGCACTATTCAAATTAATGTCACCTAATATTATGACTGGACCGTTAAGATTATTGATAACACTTTCCACTTTACAAAACCAGTCCATATAGTCACTATCTGTCGCACTAGGTTTAATGTATACGACGCAAATATAGAGTGTGTGGCCGCGCCAAACAAAACCTCTCTTCACCAGGGATATATTTAGGTTAGTTAAATTCAAATAATTTTGTTAATAGCGATAGATTTGCCGTTTACCACGGCGTTTCAGGTGGCGATAGATAAGTCGTTAGTCAAGCCGACTATACATACGTTATTTAATTTTTTCTCAGATGTATGCAGGTGCCCTCTCGATGTTTCCCCTCACCGTAAAGCTTGTGGTGTGACTTAGTACTGTTCTCTCTACCACGTGTACTTTAAGAGAGGTAGGGCATAACGGGTTTCCCGTTCGAATTTGGAGCTGCCCGACTGGGGCAGGACCTCCACCTTATAGAAGTCCGTAGCCAAATAACACAATGTATTGTGTTGTGCTCGTACGCGGTGAATAAGGTATCCAGTAATGAGCTCCTTGGGGAGGGGGGAGGATTGTTACATTGTGATGGAAGCAGAGGGATTAAACCCATTATGCTGTCAACACAGTATAACTCTCCGAACACAGAGTGGCAACGCGCAAGTCGTAAATAGGCTACGGTAACCGTTTTCCATCAGGTGGGCCGTATGCTCGTTTGCCACTCTTGTTGTATAAAAAAAAAAAAAAAAACCACCACCGCTCGATCAAACAAATTATACAAGCTTCTCATTTGGGTCCTACAGTTACGTAAAGCTTACTTGCTTAGAGCTTTCCATCAATAGAATTATGGAGCATGTGTGAATTGAAGTTTGAATAGAGACAAGCCCTTTGAAACAGAAAGCAGAATAAATTCACACATCTATGAAAATTCTGTTAACTATTTGAATAAAACGTTTCAATAAAGTGTTGTGAACTTTTTTAACAAAACAGACATGAATAGGCGGATGGTATAGCTGAGGCAGTCGAGTGGTTTCAGTCGCCTACATACATACATATAATCACGCCTCTTTCCCGTAGGGGTAGGCAGAGACCACTTCTTTCCACTTGCTACGATCCCTACATACTTCTTTCGCTTCGTCCACTTTCATTATTCTCTTCATACATGCTCTTCGGTTTAGGGTACTCTTCACCTGACCTTTTTTCAAGACGTCCCTAATTTGGTCTAGAAACGTCCGCCTAGGTCTACCCCTTCCAACACTTTCATTCACACTCGCCTTATACACTTTTTTCGTCAATCGTTCTTCATTCATTCTCTCGACATGGCCAAACCATCTCAGCATACCTACCTTTCTCAATTTTTGTCACTACATCTTCTTTCAGACCACAACGTTTCCTTATCTCACTATTTCTTATCCTGTCACTCAGCTTAACTCCTATCATACTTCTTAACGCTCTCATCTCAACTGCATTTATTCGGCTTTCATGTTTTTTCTGCCATACCCAACTTTCACTTCCGTACATGAGTGTCGCCTGCTACTAAAATACTGCAAGTTTGAACCCTAACTGTACCAATGAGCTGCTATTCTAAATATAGGGATAAACCACACCACGAGCTTTACATATATACATATAATCACGCCTCTTTCCCGTAGGGGTAGGCAGAGACCACTTCCACTTGCTATGATCCTTGCATACTTCTTTCGCTTCGTCCACTTTCACTATTCTCTTCATACATGCTCTTCGGTTTCTTTTTTCAAGACGTCCCTAATTTGGTCTAGAAACGTACGTCTAGGTCTACGAGCTTTACGATGAATGAAAATAATGAGAGAAAACCGGCATAAGTTAAATCAGTTATGCTCTCGTCAACAACTCCTTACGAGGGTCAAACCGTTTGCAGCATCAACCTTCAATACATTGTTTGGAAGCGGTTCAAGTCACCCGACTACCCTACAATACTTAACAGCCCATATTAAAACTACCAGGAACCCATAATGCAAAGCTATTTCGTATAAACAATAATAGACATTTCGCGAGTTAAACAAGAGATAACCATGCAATGATTTCTGGTTTCCTGGTAATACCAAATCGCTGTACTAAGAAAACGTTTTGTGAATCTGGAGCGTACGGTACATCCAGTGTTGTGTCCCTCTCGCACACAGTTCCGTCCTTGTCACGCGACAAAGTTATGTGAAACGCATCAGCTGTTTCTGCTGAATGGGTATTTATGCGGTAACCATGATTTGATATTGGAACAAATAATTAACAACATAAAAAAAGTTTGTAAAAAAAAATATAATTATTTATTTGTAAAAGGAATATATAGAATAGTAAGTCTACAAAATATAAAATAGGAATTAGTGGTGATCGAGATAATAGTGTGTATGTAGGTATATATATATATATATATATATATAAATATCATAAATATATCCTCACACCTTCCCATAAGGGTCCCCGAAGGGGTACATCGTCACATCGGTACCCTACACACCTACCTCCCCTTTGGCAACCCTTGTGGACAGACGTGAAGATATTAAAATCCCAATTTTTTTTAAACCATATTAACCCTACTACTAGTATTTGTATGCATAGAACGTCGGCGCACGCGCATAAAAAATGTAAATAAGTTTATCTTCGATCATCTTAATTGAACACGTTTATTTTATTGTACATAATTTATTTCCAAATGTGCAATCAAATTATTGTACTCCTTAGTTAGCAGGACGGGAATGTCAAGAGTACTCAAAACCGGCGAGCGGTGTATAGTAGAGACTGATGAATGTAGATGAAGTGAAAGAAAGTCTAGAGAGAACTGGAGCTCTATTCTCTTTGCCAACCCCTTTAGGGACTCGGCGTGATGGTATGTATGTATGTATTAGTTAGTAATCCAATATTATTTGAAAAAATGGCCTTGCAGTGGAAAGCCATGATTGATAAATAGCCTAGATAACATCAATGTTAGACCAATAAGAGCAGAGCTTGGATAAAAAATGTTGCAAAAAATATATCCTCACGCCTTCCCACAAGGGTCCCCGAAGGGGTAGGCAGAGGTGTATAGGTAATACCCCCACATACACCCACTTTCCGCTGGAGGTATATTAGGTGCCAACGTGACAGATGGCGAGTCCATCGCCGTTATTCCAGCACGACTATACATAAGCCTTTGAATTTCTTCTCAGACGTATGCAGGTTTCCTCTCGATGTTTTCCTTCACCGTAAAGCTCGTGGTGTGACTAATCATTGTACTTAAGTTCAGAAAAACTCATTGGTACAGTCGGGATTCGAACTTGCGAACAAACTTAAATCCATCCCACACGAACAGTGCAACGATGAACAGTCAGGCCGTAATAATTACCGTCATCAAGAATGCCACATTATACGTAAATTGGTCCAGTTCGAGTGTTATTATCGGATTGGTTGGTACACAAACGGGGAATCTTTATTGGCGAGCAGTGATACGATCATTTACTTTCACCAATAAACATTATTAAATCTGATACAGGAAGTCGAATTATCTAGAACAACCAATCTGCTAATTACTACATCGTATTTGACTAACTGTGCGCTGCGGTCTTATCCCGTTTAATTTGATGTCAAAAGTGGATATTATAAGAGAAGTAGGGCATAACGGACTTCCCGTTCGAATTAGAGCTGCCAAACTGGGGCAGGATCTCCACCTTATAGACGTCCATATAACACGATTTTTTGTGTTGATGAATAAGGTTTCCAATAATGCTCCTTGGGCAGGGGAGGAGATTGTTATATTGTGTTGGCATGGCGGCAATGGGATTAGTCCCATTATGCTGCCAAGAGAGTATAACTCTCCGAACACAGAGTGGCAACGCGCAAGTGATACTTCGGTGTCGTGAGCGTAAATAGGCTACGGTAACCGCTTCCCATCAGGTGGGCCATATGCTTGTTTGCCACTCTTGTGGTATATAAAAATATTAATTTCCGTTTACCAATATCTTAAAGGGGACACAGATTTATTGTTTGGAAGGTTTTCAAAATGTTTTCACCGTACATGGTAATACTTTACCATATATTTTTTACCATTTTGATTTAATTAATTTCTTATACATAAGATAAATTTTAACGAAATGTAAAACGATGACTTGACACACGCGTAAAGCAAAAGGAAATGAAGCGATTAAATTACCTATAAAAATACCTTAAGATACTTTCACGACTTTGCAAGTAAAAGGTAAATCAGATTAAGAAACTTCAAAAAGAAAAGATTGTTTCGCGCTTAAGATGTAAACCACGCATGCTCTGTACAGGCTGATGCCAATTTACTTAAATAAAGCAAAAAAAAGTAGAATAGCTAAGTGACTTTGCTTGTAGCTTTTAAGATAGCTCTGCAGCTCAGTGAATTTGTTGTTTTTTTTTTGCTACTTTACCGGTCAATGGCGAGACCTAGGCATCTAGCCAGGCACTTTATTTTTAAGCAACACAGCTAAGAGCACCCCCTGTGGGGTACGAACCTCGGCTTAGGGCGTTGCTGGATCGCGAGCAAGGGAGCTGGGCTGGACTGGTAATTTTATTTAAATATTATTTGGGGGCGGGATTTGCGCGTCTGGCTCGGCGCGGGCCGGCGTTTGCGGCGGGGTCGGGGGGGAACATTACGGCTTATTCGCGTCGAGCCTCGCCGGCGAGGACGGAACAGTGGTTCTGTGAGCTTTATCTACTTATAGCTTACACTTTGCACTTATTTTGAAATGACTAACATAACTAAATAGAGCTGTGGCTGAGTGGTTCAAGTAAGCAACGCAAACGCAAAGGTTTTAAGTTTGAATCCCGGCTGTATTATTGAGTTTTTTTTAACCTAAGTACAGTGCTTCGTAGTATGTTCAAAAGAAATGCCATTTGTTCTCCAGCACGACTAGCTTGAGAAACGGCGATGGACTCGCCATCTGTCACGTTGGCACCCTAATATATTCCCAAAGAAAAGAACTCTACCTATTCTTTCAGCCCTATGTATTATATTTTAAGCCGTTCTTTATGCGCTAATGGTTTCGGGTTCGATCTCCGCTTGCAGCAAATATATGTATAGTAGAGTATTGTATTTATGATAATAAGGATGTTCATGTTTTTTTTCATATTGTTTAAAACTACATTTTCGACATATCTCTCTAGCAACTCAACCGTAGGTACTATTTATTGCTTATATGCTTTTTATCACGCTTTTATTAGCTTCATACGTATGTTAGTATGTAACGGAAACTTTGAACATGATTATAACCTCCATCAAAAAGTCAGATTAAATCGAAATTTGGCATACTTATCAAGGACCGATGACTATTCGATATTTAAAAAATAATAGCTAGAAAATCTTTCTAACATTTCACGTTTCAATACTTATCCACACTATTCGATATTTAAAAAATAATATTTAGTAGCTGGAAAATCTTTCTAACACGTTCAATACTTATCCACGTCAGAATTACATCGACTACGTCCCTATTATGGGTCCATTCTACTCGTATATGCATTTATGCGTTATACTCCTACTTCATCAAAGTAATTGCATATTTGAGGGTACTTTATATACACCTCTGCCTACCTCTTCGGGGACCCTTATGGAAAGGCGTGAGCATATATTATTATTATATATTATAAATAATATCCTCACGCCTTCCCACAAGTGTTCCCGAAGGGGTAGGCAGAGGTGTATGGGAAATACCCACACACCCACTTTCCACGCGAGTCCATCGCCGTCGTCCATTATATATTAATACGGCGGAATAAGTACATTGTGGATATTTAACTTAATTTCTTCACGTTGCTTAAAAATAAACACCCTTAGTTTATTATTTACCGCTAAGTTGTAAAAAGAACAGGTTTTGTAAACATACGTGAAGCTATGTCTCATGTGTACACCGATTTACCGTATTGGAGCACAAAGTAGATTTATTTTACGTTGTTCGCTCGCTTTGATATGCAGTTTTGCTTCATAGCGAGTATTAAAATAATCTTCAAGCATTCCCACAAAAGGTCCCCGGGGTACGCAGGGGTATAAACGTAGTATCCACACACCCTTCCGTTGGTCATATGTTAGGCTTCAACGAGACAGATGGCGAGTCCATGGCCGTTACACAGACCGTGTATGAATTTCTTCTCAAACGTATGCAGGTTTCCTCTCGATGTTTTTCTTCACTGTAAAGCGCGTGGTGTGAATAAGCGCTGAGGAAACCTGCATGCGTTTGAGAAAATCTCTAAAGGTGTAAGTAGAAGTCGCGAGACGTAAGCTAGTAACATAATAATTCAAAACATATTAACGGTATGCGATCGAGCGCCAGCGCACGCGTCATCGATCACGATCTATAGATCATTGATTTAACACACGTTCAATGTCATTACGTATGCGATACTACAACGAGCAAAAAACATTGCTTTTTATTTAACCGACTTTTAAATGGTAATAATTCTGGACAATTTTTTTATTTAAATTCCGAGCGGGAGTAGTCACAGGTAACCACTAGTAAATATATAAAGGCTACTTACAAAGCATGTAACTGATCTGCTTTATAAATAGATTTTATTGTTTGAGAAACCCTGTGATGGGGTTATTAATATTCTATTTTAGTATTAATATTATTTATTATTATTATATGTAAAATGTATGTCTACAAGGGTCCTCGAAGGGTAAATAGATTTATAACAACACCCTATTTTCGCTAGAGATATATTTCGGTGGCGATGGCGAGTTTTAGAAACAGGGATTCTGTTTCTAAAACTCACCGTTTCTTCTCTATGTTTTCAGTCTAAATAAAGATCGTGGTATGATTAAGCACTGTACATAAGGTACACTGTACAATAGAGGTAGGGCATAACGGGTAAGAGAGGTAGGGCATAACGGATTCTCCGTTCGAATTCGGAGCTGCCCGACTGGGGCAGGACCTCCACCTTATAGAAGTGCGTAGCCAAATAACACAACTTTGTTGTGTTGTGTTCCTACGTGGTGAATAAGGTTTCCAGTAATGAACTCCTTGGGGAGGGGGAGGATTGTTATATTGTGTTGGCAACCGAGGGATTAGACCTATTATGTTGCCAACACAGTATAACTTTCTGAACACAGAGTGGCAACGCGCAAGTGATACTTAGGTATCGTGAGCGTAAATAGGCTACGGTAACCGTTTCCCATCAGGTGGGCCGTATGCTTGTTTGCCACTCTTGTTGTATATAAAAAAAAAAAACTATAAAATCTCGTTTATATAACTGTTCGCAAGCTCGGCCATCGCTTACAATGAATTAATTGAATACCAATAAATTTGTAATTTAACCACGAGAGGTAACCTACATACGTTTGAGAAGGCGTACTTGAGTAAGGCGTTGGACTTGCCATCTGTCACGTTGGCACCTAAATATATATATCATCATCATCACATCATCACTCCGAGTCCCTAACGGGGTAGGCAGAGAGTATAGAGCGCCAGTTCTCTCTAGACTTACATACCTCTTTCGCTTCGTCCACATTCATCAGTCTCTTCATACATGCTCGTTGGTTTTGAGTACAGTTCTCTCTAGACTTACATACCTCTTTCGCTTCGTCCACATTCATCAGTCTCTTCATACATGCTCGTTGGTTTTGGGTACTCTTGACGCTCCCGTCCTTGAGCTATATATATCTCAATATATCTTGCCTCTTCTTACCCCTTCGGAGACCCTTGTGGGAAGGCGTGAGGATATATGTATTATAAATAGTAAATTACAACTCACCCAAAACCAAAATAGCGATAGTTATAAGAAGATTGCTCTTGGACTCCATCTTTATGGTTAAGTGTAATGATTACAATAACTTGCACTTAAGGCTTTTAACACTTGCTTGAATCAGTCTTAATTTTACTTAATTATAACTTGAACACAGTCTGGAGTCAGTCGTCCATATTGTTAAGAATCTGAAACAAAGATAAATTTATTTAGTTTTTTTTCGACACATCATGCCATTACGCCTAGTCTCTCACTAGGTGGAGAGAGTAGAGCGCTTCTTTTCTCTTTAGACACTCTAAACTTTCTTACTAATATGTTTTTTTTTTTTTGCAATTTATAAGACTTTTAGAACATGTAGGTATCTATGCATGCTCAGCAGTTACGCGTAAAATTTAACATATCTTCACGCATACGGCGGAAAGTGGGTGTGTGGGTGCTACCTTTACACCTCTGCCTACCCCTTCGGGGACAAATTGTGGGTAGGCGTGACGATAATACATACATATTATCTTCATGCCTTCCTAAACAGATCCTCGAAGGGGTAGGCAGAGGTGTGTAGGTGATCCACACACCCACCTGAGATATATTTTAGGTGCCATGTGACAATCCAGCTAATTGTTTATCTATGTACTAATTAATTCCGCTCACGGTACCTTTTTCTTTGAGTAAAAAACATCCTCACAGACTTAGTCGTATATATTATTTATAGGATAGAAAGCTTGGCTGTAAATTGGTCAATACAGTTTTATGGGGCACCTAAGAGCCCTCAGTACAATAGGCGTAGTGAAAAGTGGGTCGTGATATTCACGACAATGCAAAGATTATCACCTACTTTCACCAACTTCCTTGACCCGGGATTAGCTTTCAGTTGGCATTGTTAAGGGCTAAGCAATCCTTCCATAATTATTTCATTGCTGCGCCCTCACGGGATACTGTCCTATAGGTGTAGGTGTCATATAGGGAATTACTATAGATTATAATGTTATAGAGCCGTGGTGGCCGAGTGGTTTGAGCAGTTGCCTGCGACGCAAAGGTAGCAAGTTCGAATCCCGACTGTACCGATGAGTTTTTCTGAACTTAAGTACAGTGATTAGTCACACTACGACCTTAACGGTGAAGGAAAACATCGAGAGGAAACCTGCATACGTCTGAGAAGAAATTCAAAAGCGTATGTATAGTCGTGCTGGAGTAACGGCGATGGACTCGCCATCTGTCACGTTGGCACCTATACACCTCTGCTCACCCCTTCGGGGACCCTTGTGGGAAGGCGTGAGGCTTTTATTTTACAATTTTTGTACTTCTTTAAGGTAAAAACTATTAGACTAAATTTGGTGAAATATGACACAGAAGTTATTAGATAAAATTCATATACATATCATCACGCTGAGTCCGCTAACGGGGTAGGCAGAGAGAGTAGAGCGCCAGTTCTCCGTACACTTATTAAATACGATTGATTTATCATAATAATATATTAGTCGAAGATTTAACAGAAGAGACAAAGTAATAATAAATATAAACTAACTATAAATAGAATAAATGTCCCAAATCTGTGTCACGCGGAAGGGTGCCAAGAAGACTGGCGGCATTGCCACGTTGTATAGCAATGCTGATTCGCTGAGCGAAATATTTGCTTGATAGGTGTTAAATCACCATAAATTGTTGGAATACATTAAAGCAAATCGCAGCTATATTAAATTGTTTAAAATTACCATTTAAGGCTGGTCAATTTTGACCGCGAAACATGCTTCCAAATCTAAGTTCAAGGTCAAACGCTAGTGCAATCACCTCTACCCAATTAAAACTTTTGAACTTCTATTTACCCACAATTAAATCTGCGAATGCGGAAAATTATTCATACATAAAGATTTGTTTGACCTTAATTCGTGTCGAAACTAACACCTTCCAATGTACCAGGAAAACATAGCCAACAAGATCGCAATCAGATATAAATCTCGTGAAACTAAATTACAAAGAAATCTGTGAACCAATCGAATCTACTTCCTTTAAATCATGCGCGCCTGGTAATTGTGTAAGTGATCTTGTTTATCAGAAAGCAATCAATTCAAAACCGTATGATTAAACTATACTTTCGCCCGACATTACCTGTCAGTATTTTCATCACTCATACTTTCTAAGTTACAAATAGACAGAGTACTATTAGCACGTCAAAATAGCCGTTCTTCAGTTACAATTACTTCCATGTATGTTTTACATACGTTTCTTTGGCAAATCACTTGTGACTGGGCATCAAGATCAATTATGTTTTGATAGGATTCATTGCGATCTATAGGTAAGTATACTGGAGTTTCTAATTGGTAACTTCTTACTTAAGTCATGTCTATCAATCATTTTATTGTGTTCCGGCTTGTTCTTTCGTTCCCGTTAACACTACAGAACGCGAGCTTACACGGAAAGTATGCAATGGCTATATCCTCTTGGGGATTGATAAAGAGTGATCCTGTTGAAGAGGGGTAGGGTATAATGTATCTTCCATTCGAAATTCGAATACGAACAAAGAAGATCGCAACTAAATGGCACTACGCTGAAGGAGTATTCATTGTGTTGCAGTGAATAAAGTTTCCAGGACTCAAAATTGCACGGTTGTGTTGGCTAAAGACAATACAGTCCCCTGTTTATCGCTCTAATATCGTGATGTGATAATGTGTCGGAGGATGAGGCGGGCCGCATGCTACTAGGGCACCATATCTGAGCATATTCATGTTCTTATTAGATTACATACTAACACCATATTATTATTCGAATTAAGCGATTGCTTAGAATCGACCTGATGGTAACCGCTTTTTAGACGGATCGCATGTTTGTTTGCCACCAATGTGGTATAAAAAAGATCGATTACTGCGCCAATCTATACATATAATAAATCTGTAGAAAAATCGTTTTTGTACATCGAATATATTTCAAAAAAAAATTGCTAGGGTGTTTAAGGATAACCAACAGAACCCATTTCCAGCATTTTTGGAATTTTTGTCTGTTTGTCTGTTTGTCTGCAAGCATGTTCACGTATCACGTAAAATATACGAAACCAATGTAGATAACTTTTATGCGTAATAATTGTTCGCAGCTAGAGGTATTACTTAGTTTTTGTTTCATCGCAATCGGTTCACTCTATCAAGAGATATTAGATAATATGTATTAAAAATTTCTCACGCACGCAATTCAGTTACTTGAAACATCAAAATAGAACGAAAGTTGACTTTCATATTCGATAGATGGCGTTGTGAGTTCCGAATTGTTTAGAAATAAGGTGTTGGTTGTCTGGAATTTTTATACATAGGTTTGGTCATTATTTTGAAGTAACGAAATTGAATCGAGTAGGTAGATATAATTTCTTCGTAGTTAGAAAAGTCTCATTCGTTCGAAAGTTTGTGATTTCGACCCGTTTTTATCGCAACACAACACGTACAAATGATTTGAATTGTTGTGTTTTTAAATTTGTATATAAATAGGTGTTCGGTAATTTCTATGGTGTCGGTTTTCACCCGACAGTTTTGATTGAATTTATTTGATTTATTGTAGGTTTGATATTTATGTAGGGATCGTAGCAAATGGAAAGAAGTGATCTCTGCCTACCCCTACGGGAAAGAGGCGTAATTATATATGTATGTATGTATATTGATATTTCCCTTGAAAATACATTCTATAAAAAAAAATACTTTCGCCGCGTAGCCGGAATGTGAAAAGGATGAGACTAAGTAGGTCTCCGGAATCAGAAGAAGCGCGGTATTGGATGACCGGCACGGTGCTTTACCAGGCACTCTGAATTCACGTGAATTTGAAATATTCACGGAAAGGGAATCGCGCTTAAGTTCGCAAAGAACTCTGACCGCGACTTTGCGCTCCCAGGAGAGCATCGAGGAACACGAAGTGCGTCTATCAGCTGATCGAGAGCGTTGCGCCCTCTCAAGCGAGAATTGGTCTCTGTTGCCCATAGAAGATATAGTTATGAGTAGAAGAATAAACCCGCTCACTCAGTACGTCTTGCAAACATCGACAGTTGGTGGGGAACAAATTAAAAGAGAGTCAAGCAAATCAGAGCACGTGAATGAATTTTTACATCTAAGAAGCATGTTCACACGAGGTGGAAAGTATGAAAAAGATATTGAAAGAGGGATAACTGGCGGTAATAAGGTGAATGGGGCCATGTCGGCGTTGATGGGCAGTAAAAGTCTGAGTAAGAATGCTCGAGTTGCTGTCCACAAAGCGAAATTGGTGCCTTTTTTATTCTATGGCAGCGAATCCTGGGTATGTCAAGGAAGTATGAAAATAGCTTAAATGCAGTTGAGGTGCGACCTCTTTTAAAAATGTGCGGAGTAATATCCTAAATCGAATCTGTAATGAAAAGATTCGCAAATCAACTGGCGTGAATGAGGGCGTGATTGTAAAGATGAAGAAAGATATGTTATGTTGGTTTGGACATATAGAAGGGATGAGTAAAGAAAGATTGACGAAACAGATACACCTACAAAGCAAAAGTATGTGCAAGAAGAGGTATAGGAAGATCACGTTTCAACTACCTATATGAAATTAATCTGACGCTCAAGGGCGGGAACGTCAAGAATACTCGAAACCGACGGGCATGTATGAAGAGACTGATGAATGTGGACGAAGCGAAAGAGGTCTAGAGAGAACTGGCACTCTATACCCTCTGCCTACTCCGTCAGGGACTCGACGTGATCGTATGTGTGTATGTAAAAGAGAATATGCGTCAGAAATAAATTACGATCCAAAAAGTTTGAAGAAACACTGCAAAACGTCTGATCAAATTTAACGCCAGTACAGCGTCAAATATTTGATAGAGTGTGATGTAGTGTACAAAATACAATGAGAGAAATACTGTTTTTAGATGCACCCGATGGAACTCAGAAAACTTTTTGAGAAAAATTTAAATAACATTGGCTAACCAAAATTCGAATTAGGAGGCAAAATAAAATTGCTATTGGCGCTGTCTCCTCGGGAATAACAGCAACATTGTCTGGAGGATAAATCTTCACATACAACGTTTAAAAAACCCATCGATTTGGAGCACCCAGAAAGCCCCGTTTGCGACGTGTCTCTATCGCAATAGTGATAAAGCCAGGGTTTTATGCGATTGCTTACTTATAATTTGGGACGAGATTACGATGGCAAACCGCAAAGCTGTGGAAGCCATACATATAGAAAAATTATCGGCCAATGGGAGATGCTAGGGTGCTTTTCTGTAGTGACTTCAGGCAGACACTCCTTATAACCCGAGGATTGAGAGCTGGTAGGTGCCTGTCTAAAGTCTAAGTATTTTATGGCGTAGTGTTTTATCGACTCATTTGAACTTTCATATGCGAGCCCATTTAAGAGGCACCCTAAACGCGCAGAATTTCACAAATTTCTGCAATGCCATCTGATGACGGTACATATCCCATACAAGCAGGTGGTAAAATAATTTCACAAATTTCTGCAATGCCCTCTGATGACGGTACATATACCATTCAAGCAGGTGGTAAAATAATTTCACAAATTTCTGCAATGCCATCTGATGACGGTACATATCCCATACAAGCAGGTGGTAAAATAATTTCACAAATTTCTGCAATGCCATCTGATGACGGTACATATCCCATACAAGCAGGTGGTAAAATAATTTCACAAATTTCTGCAATGCCATCTGATGACGGTACATATCCCATACAAGCAGGTGGTAAAATAATTTCACAAATTTCTGCAATGCCATCTGATGACGGTACATATCCCATACAAGCAGGTGGTAAAATAACTTCACAAATTTCTGCAATGCCATCTGATGACGGTACATATCCCATACAAGCAGGTGGTAAAATAATTTTAGTCGAGAGCCTCTATTGTTCTGTTGCCTCACAGCTGGAGCTCATCTCCTCTATATTTGGGGAGCCCACAGAGATCACAAACCCCTCAAAACAACCAAGCAGCAACGCTCAATTGAAATGTTTCTAGGGAAAGAAGGGAATATACATCTATTAACACGGTTATGAACGAAAAAGATGTCGCCAAATATGCGGTAGAGTCGTATGATTTCCTAAATACACACAATTTATTTAAAAGTCGGAGGACCAATAACCGGTACTCGGCTAAAAGTAACAAATCTTCAACGAAACCAAAATCTTAACAGTATTCCCAATTATTTTCCTTTTTGATTCAAACGTGTGCAATTCCCAGTTGGCCTCCGTTACGCTATGACTATTAACAAAGTCTAAGGGCAAACGTTATCCGTTGCGGGGTTAGACCTCACTCATCATTGCTTTTCAAATTTAATTTTTTATCGTGTTAGAAACCCAAACAACCTTTTTATATTTGCTAACATAGCACATGAGAAGCATTAACATAATCAAGTGCCTCATTAAATAAAGTATTTATGTGCTTTATTCGCAAATTCTTTATTAGTTCGTAGCTTGCATTACCCCCTTCTTATTGAACGAAACGTGTATATAGCACTATTATCTAAGCGACGCATTTTAGTTTTCGACAACCACGCGAACGAAGTCGCGGGCACAGCTAGTCTGTTAATATATACATTAAGAGTTACATTAAGTTGACAAGGAATTCCTAGAACATATAATCTTAGCAGTTTCAAAGATTTCTAGTTTGACTAAAGCACTTAGCCTAACTTGGAGCAAATAATTGGGATCTCACGTTCAAGGAATTCCAATCGAGCGCCAGGTTGTATTATTAAAACAAATAGAGAGGTAGGGCATAACGAGTTTCCCGTTCGAATTTGCAGCTGCCCGACTGGGGCAGGACCTCCATCTTATAGAAGTCCGTAGCCAAATAACACAATTTATTGTGTTGTGTTCCTACGTGGTGAATAAGGTTTCCAGTAATGAGCTCCTTGGGGAGGGGGGAGGATTGTTACAATGTGTTGGAAGCAGAGGGATTAAACCTTATGCTGCCATCACACTATAACACTCCGAACACAGAGTGGCAACACGCAAGTGATACTTCGGTATCGTGAGCGTAAATAGGCTACGGTAACCGTTTCCCATCAGGTGGGTCGTATGCTTGTTTGCCACTCTTGTTGTATAAAAAAAAGCATCGCGCATAGTTCGTTTACGGACAAGACAAGTACCTAGCAAATCCTGCTGCGGCAGCCATTTGTAAAGTCTGACATTTGAAGGTAGATCTGTCATGTTCTGTACTGCATCTTGTTTCCACAGAACTCTTTGTGGCAACCTTCCCAGAGCATTGACTATCAACCGATGTGCAGCCAGCGGCATTTTGGTTGTTCTCACAGAAGAGCCCATTGAAATATATATGAAGCCTGCGTCACCAGCTCCCGATATCCATTCTTCTATATCCTGTATGTGAAAATCAATTTACACAAAGAAAAACATGATATAAATAAATATCAGCGCGGTGAGTTCCTCAAAAGATCGGCAAAGAGTGAAAGAGCAGAGCTGTTCCCAGTAGAACTCCTTTGTTTCATAGATACTCGACGAATCAAGGAAATATTTGAATAATTTAAAAATATCAAATTTAGAACATTTCACTTATGGGAGTTCATACATTTATTTTTACGATAAAAACCTTCAATACATTACACAGTTTCCAGTGGACTTACAGAACTCTTTTCCTTCAAAGATGCTCGACGAAGCGAGGAAAATATTTAAATAATAAAAAAAAAAATAATATATCCTCACGCCTTCCCACAAGGGTCCCCGAAGGGGTAGGCAGAGGTGTATAGGTAATACCCACACACCCACTTTCCGCCAGAGTTATATCAGGTGCCAACGTGACAGATGGCGAGTCCATCGCCGTTACTCAAGCACGACTATACATACGCCTTTGAATTTCTTCAGACGTATGCAGGTTTCCTCTCGATGTTTTCCTTCACCGTAAAGCTCGTGGTGTGACTAATCACTGTACTTAAGTTCAGAAAAACTCATTGGTACAGTCGGGATTCGAACTTGCGATCTTTGTGTCGCAGGCAACTGCTCGAAACACTCGGCCACCACGGCTCTTACGGCTATTTAAATAATAATGGTCAATAGTAACAATTCTGCAAATACAGATAATAATATGGATTCTATCTATTTAACATCACTTCTAATAAAGATTTATTCATCTGAATTGTTGTCGTAGTTGCCTTGTCACGAGCGCTGTCTCTTCAAGCGGCGGGTTCATTACGCGCTCACTGCACACATTCATGTAATAATCGTATTTGTTTGTTACATACATACATCGTCACCACGAGGTAGGAAAAGAGACCTGCGGTAACTGCTTACCTTCAGGCGGACAGCATGCCGTTTGCCACCAGTGTGGTATAAAAAAAAATTTAAAAAAATTGCCTGCGCAATTATCGGTAATCAGTGTGTAGCGATAATAATCAAACAATAGTGGAAGGTTTCACACTTACACAATAAATATATAAACTATAGATTAGAATAGTGGGTGTTTGTGGATGGCACTATCTATATAATTACGTCCTAAAATCGTGATGTACAATTTGATAAATATTCGGCTTCGCTCTACAAGCTTAACTAGCGCCTGGCGGAGGTTTAATAGCAAGCACGCTTGATAAACACGTTCATTAAGATAGAGAGAGAGAGAGATTAATAATTATATACAAAATCAAATTATTTTATAACCTTAACGGAATTATCTACGTTCATAGCATTATAAAAAGGCAGCTTGTTTGAACGTGCTAGCTTCAAAAACTACAAAATACGATTTATCTGAACATTTTTTTGCAATAGACAGCCCGTATTTGAAAGAAACTTAAAGAAAATCGGATTAGCAGCTCCTGACATAAACGTAGAGGAAGACCACGTTCCATCTACCTGGATCAAATCGAACTGACGCTCAAGGACAGGAACGTCAAGAGTACTCGAAACCGACGAGCATGTATGAAGAGACTGATGAATGTGGACGAAGCGAAAGAGGTATGTAGAGAGGACTGGCGCTCTATACTCTCTGCCTACCCCTCTAGTGACTCTGCGTGATGATATGATGATGATGATGACATGAACGCGTCTAAATAATTATCAAACAACCAGTCTGACAGACAGACTGCATCTTTCATAATATTAATATTATTAGAGATGCAGAGTCTGGTATTAATCTATATCTACATCTATATCTGGTATTAATATTACGTATATTGCATGTTGGTAAATTCGCGAATATACTTACATCATCTAACCTCTTGGGCTCCTTACAATGAATGCAGGCAACTTCAGCGACATTCGGCAAATACGGCCGAGGATACGACACAGAGTAATGGCCGTTCTGCAGAATAAAGCTCACATTCTTTGCCATGTCGTAGACGTGAGGCATCTGAGGTCCAAAATGTCGTCTCAAAACTCTTTGCAGGATCGTGATGCTCAAAGCGTGGAAACTCATCGCTCCTAAATTCCAAGCTGTATTTAATGTTCTATCTATAATACCCATGTTGTCAGTAAATCCTTTGCCGAAGAATGGTGTCACCGAATATGGGGTAGGAGTGCCAGAGCTGCTCAGAGGAGACGCGTAGAAGCCGACCGTATTGATGTACATAAATGGCACTTTAAGGCGGTACACTACGCCCAACGCACACTCAGGGTATGCCCCGTCCAGGACGATAAGATCGAAGGTTCTTCCGGAGTTGAGGAAAGACCGCGTCTCCATGTCGTTCAGGAAAGCCTCACATGCCTGGAAAAGAGAATACACGTACATATGATATGTCCTGTTTTCTTACTTCCATGCTCATAAGGTCGCTGGCAAAAACCAGGTAGCAGGTGCCAGGTAGCAGGTACCAGGTAGCAGGTACCAGGTAGCAGGTACCAGGTAGCAGGTACCAGGTAGCAGGTACCAGGTAGCAGGTACCAGGTAGCAGGTACCAGGTAGCAGGTACCAGGTAGCAGGTACCAGGTAGCAGGTACCAGGGAGCAGGTACCAGGTAGCAGGTACCAGGTAGCAGGTACCAGGTAGCAGGTACCAGGTAGCAGGTACCAGGTAGCAGGTACCAGGTAGCAGGTACCATGTAGCAGGTACCGGGTAGCAGGTACCAGGTAGCAGGTACCAGGTAGCAGGTACCAGGTAGCAGGTACCAGGTAGCAGGTACCAGGTAGCAGGTACCAGGTAGCAGGTACCAGGTAGCAGGTACCAGGTAGCAGGTACCAGGTAGCAGGTACCAGGTCAACTGGTAGCGTTTGAGGACCACTGTAGTGAGGATCATTGCACTGGCTACTTCTACGGTCACTATGCACTACGGAAGATAGAAGAAAAATAAGTGACAGTAAGTAAATTTGCACAGAGATGGATTAATACATAGGATAATTATGTTTAATTCCAGAAGAAAGTATTTTTTTTGTGCTAGTATTGCACCGCGGTTTCACCCGCGTAAGAATGCATTTCATTATATTAATGGAATGCATTTTACGCGGATGAAATTTTATCTCGATTTATTTCGGACCAAAACATATCCTATATATTAATCCAGCTCATAGTCTATCTTTGTGGCAAATTTCATTCAATTCCGCTAAGTTGTTCTGGCGTGATTGGGTAACAAACATATATACATATATAGTCACAAACTTTCGCATTTATACCTAACTAGCTGTGCCCGCAACTTCGTCGGCGTGGACGGCTTCTTTTATCTTTCGTAAAAATTATTTTTTTTAAATAAATAGTATCCTATGTTACTTCTAATACCTCCAAGACTATGTGTACAAAGTTCTATGATGATCGGTTCAGTAGTTTTTACGTGAATGCGTAACAAACAAACTTACATTCACATTTATAATATTAGTAAGGTTTACTAGCTGTGCCCGCGACTTCGTCCGCACGGAAATAAGTTTCAAGCTTCTAGCTTCAAAAATGACGTAACTTCCATACAAACTTCCATACCTTATTGCAACCCCTTACAACCCTTATTCGCATTAAAAAGTAGCCTATGTCCTTCCTCAAGCCTAAATCGGTTCAGTAGCTTAGGCGTGAAAAGGTAACAGACAGACAGAGTTACTTTCGCATTTATAATATTAGTAGGGATGTAAAAGTTCAATTAATAATTTATTCATCTAAATAATACTTCGATACAAATAAACTAAATAAATGATCACATATTTAAAGTTACTTAGATACATAAGCATTGTCAACAATGTATTATTATTGTCAAGAGTACTTTTTTAACCATCCTTGACTTATAATTTATATTTTTCCTGACATTTAACTACAAGTGAAGTAAAATACAAACGATTGCATTGTGTTTCAAAGACGACAAAGTTTTAAAAATACATCGCTACTAGAACAACGTTAGTGTTTTTTCAACGAGACTAATAAAATACAACACTTTTTAGAAAAGTAAATGACAACAGAATACACAACAGATTTCATTTCAGAGGCCACCAATTTCTAGTCGAGGGGGTCGCGGGATGCGGGGAGTATGACCCGTCTATTAATTGTAGTTCGTGTGCACTCATAGGCAACCAGTGTGTACCGATAATACTCAAACTAGTGGAAGGTTGCAAACACTATAAACTGTAGGGAAGAATAGTGGGGCGCGTCTTCGTGGATTAACACTATACTGTAAGGAAGAATAGCGCGTCTTCGTGGATTGCACTATAAATTTACATTTTTATAAAATATAATACATTTCCTAAGTCTGTGTCATGCGGAAGTGTGCCAAGAGGTCTGGCAGCATTGCCATGTTGTATGGCAATGCTGATTCGCCGAGCCAAATATTTGGCTGCCTCTCTTGTAACAGGAGACTTCTTAAAGTTTATCATTTTATATGTTTTTAAATAAACGAATATGCCAACAAAAATACTGACATAAGTAGAATAAAACTTTAAGTAACTTTAAGTATGTTAAAGAACTGTGGTGGCCGCAAATATTGCAAGTTCGAGTTTTACTGAACTTTAGTTATGTAGTATATAATAAGTGATTATTCTCACCACGAGATGGTGAAGGAAATATTAAAAGAAAACTAAAAATTTTCGGAAGAAAGTCGAAGACGAATGTATAGTCGTCCTTGAGAAACAGCGATGGACTCGCCATCTGTCTCTTAAAATATATCTCTGGCGACGTGGGATCTACGCACCTCTGCCTACTTGTAGAAAGGTGTGAAGATATATGAAGATTCATGAGCTCACCTCATATGAATACCTGACAATATCTCCTACTGACAGAGGTTCCTCCCCCCTCATCCTGGCCCCCACGAGGTCGCTGGACATGTAGCTCCTCACGAAGGTCACCAACCCCTCGGGAGCAATCTCCTCCAAGCCTGAGATGTGGAAGTCAGGCGGGAAAGCGCTGATGAAGGTAATATTGTGGTTTCTGAAAAGAACCAGCGGATGTTTCGATTCGAGTGCTGTACATCATCAGAATTATTCTTGAACGAAGTTACATACAGGTGATATATATTAGGTGCTAACGTGACAGATAGCGAGTCCGTCGCCTTAGAGTCAAGCACGACTATACATATGCCTTTGAATTTATTCTCAAACGTATACAGGTTTCCTCTCGATGTTTTTTATTACCGTAGAGACTACAAAATTTTCACGCGTTGGCACTTAAAATATATATCTGGCAGAAAGTAGGCGTATGGTTACTAACTATACACCTCTGCCTACCCCTTCGTGGATCCTTGTGGGAAGGCGTGAGGATACATTATTACATTATTACCATTTATATAAATGTATACCAAGATTGCTGTTAAAGAGACGGTAACTTTCGTTAAGCATGAGACAGTTGTGCGTTCAACAAAGCCCAAATGGAACCTTGCTTACCTTAAGTAAATATTTTAGATCTTTAGCTTAAGTAGCCATATTGACGGCCCTCTGGGCTCCTGATAGCGTAACTTGAGGGTTCGATTCCCGCTTAGGGCAGATAAATGTGTGATGACCATGACTATTTTACCATAGTACAAGCTTTGTTAAATTTGGGACTATGTAAATTTGTATGGAAATTTTCCAAGGCTATTATTATTATTCTCTTTGTCTATCTTTTTAGTTCTCGGAATATGTTTATTATTATTTATTGATCATAATTGGTAACAGTGGAATATGAATCTACTTACCTTCTAATAAGACCCCTCGCTAGCTCCCAGAATGGCATCTTATGGGATTTTGTACCACCCATGGTGATCATGAGGATATTGCTGCCGCATGCTGATGCTGCCAACAAGATCGGCAAGCATAGGATTGGCCACCTGGACCCCAACTGGAAAAAAAGAAATATTAAAATCTAGGCGTCAGATACAGTTTAAAAAGGTTTTTTATTTCTGAATTACCAGCTTGTTCGTCTTCACGCCTTATACGAGGCCATGATGTTAATAGCAACCTCTTTTTGAAAACTATATAACCACGTTATTAGGTTTTTATACATGAACGTAGGCAGAGGTGTATACGTAGTATCCACACACCCACTTTCCAATTCTAGGTGCTACCGTGGCAGATGGCGAGTCCATCGCCGTTACTCAAGCACGACTATACGCCTTAATTTCTAAACGTCTTTTTCCTGCACCAAAAGACTCGTCGTTTGACTAATCACTGTACTTAAGTTCTGAAAAACTCATTGGTACAGTCGGGACTCGAACTTGCAATCTTTGTGTTGCTGACAACTCGAACCACTCGGCCAACACGGCTTTTTATTCTAATTATCTATTTTTAACTAGGTGAAAAAAGGTTACGGTATATATTATGTATGTGACCACAAAGCGCAACAACTTCGCAAACGAATAAGTAGGTACTTCTTAAAAAAACCCTCGTTGAATTTGTTAATTGCTAGTACTCACTGAAGGTAAAAGGTCACTAGCCATTTAACTTATGAATAGCCAGTTGTCAAGGCGAACAAAGTTTCCCACGAATACCTTCGTATAGGCCTGGGAAATTATTTTTCCTAAAGTGGAAAAAGGTCGGTAGCCGCGCCAGTAGCAATATTAAAAAGAAGGCATTAATATTTAGGAAGCCCTTCCGTCTGCGCTAAAAACAAGCTTTAACCTTCCTCCCCGTCCCTTTCAAGCACCGACCCGTGCTGAGCAAGCAACATGAAACCAGCCCTAAATAAACCTCACTCACTCAGCTCAGCTCCTGTTACTGACGTCACAACACCATCACTCATTCCTTCGCATCGACAACGACCGCACGCGCACGCATCCTCTTTACACACTTGCCTAAAATTACAGTTCATCTTATTAAGAAGCCTTGTGGTTTCATTAGTCAAGACCCCCAGCATCACAACTGGAGCTTGTCACTCAAACAAGTCCCTAGCTCGCGAATCAGCAACACCCTAAGCCGAGGTCCAAGCACACAGGTAGTGCCCCTAGCTATACTTGGACTTTAGAAGTGCCTCGCTGGATTTCGGTCACGCCATTGTACGATTTCGTAGCAAATGTTCTACAAGAGAAATTTACCCGACCGGAGCTATGTTGTACAGTTGTTCATAGATAAATAATATAATATAATATATCCTCACGCCTTCCCACAAGGGTCCCCGAAGGGGTAGGCAGAGGTGTATAGGTAATACCCACACACCCACTTTCCGCCAGAGGTATATTAGGTGCCAACGTGACAGATGGCGAGTCCATCGCCGTTACTCAAGCACGACTATACATACGCCTTTTGAATTTCTTCTCAGACGTATGCAGGTTTCCTCACGATGTTTTCCTTCACCGTAAAGCTCGTGGTGTGACTAGTCACTGTACTTAAGTTTAGAAAAACTCATTGGTACAGTCGGGATTCGAACTTGCGACCTTTGTGTCGCAGGCAACTGGTCGAACCACTCGGCCACCACGGCTCATAGATAAATGTTGCGAGATTACAAGACTAGAGTCCTAAGCGTAAGATTCTTCAAATAGGTATCTTACCGAATGAACCGTACTAGTATTAAGTAGAGTAGACAGGTTCGTTACGCAAGAAAACTGGCGAAATGAGCGACCAATCTAAGAATTGCACAACCGTCGCTAGCGAGAGATCAGGTGCTTTACCAAGTTATACTACTGTCATCCAAATGTAGGAGTGGGAGAGAGACTGATCTATAAATACTATATAGATTTCTCTTTCACACTTTTATATACGGTGGCAATAGCACGTTATGGTAAGGTAGATGGGTGATCTAAGCATCGTGCCTTTTTATTTAGTGACCTATATATACTGGCCACAACAATGCTCCTCTTGACGTTTAAATAAAGAAAGTTTAAATAAAGAAGAAAAATAAATGTCACAAGGATTGGACGAAGTTAAGATATTGATTGAATATACCAGTAGCTATGTTTAAAAAAAATATGGATTATAATTTAGATAGAATAAAAATATTATGAATATTCCAATGACTTTCAAACATAATTTGAATATAGATAGGTTAAACTTTTCTGATAAACTTTCAGATCTTTCTCAAGAAAAATAAATGACAGACAAGATTTTAGATATCAATACAAAAAGTAGTTGGATAAACTTTTTTTTTTTTAAATAATAATAATAATAAAACTTTATTCAATAAAAAAACATTACAATTTAATATCTGGCCCCCACACTAGGCAGTGCCTGTCCCGTGGGGGAGATTATACGATTGTACAGTATAAGGTACTAATTAACAGCATAGTTTTGGGTAAATTATGTTAGTTACATTATTTCGTGCCTATTTACATTATTAAGCCGTGGTGCCGAGTGGTTCGAGCAGTTGCCTGCGACGCAAAGGTCGCAAGTTCGAATCCCGACTGTACCAATGAGTTTTTCTGAACTTAAGTGCAGTGATTTGTCACACCACGAGCTTTACGGTGAAGGAAAACATCGAGAGGAAACCTGCATACGTTTGAGAAGAAATTCAAAGGCGTATGTATAGTCGTGCTTGAGTAACGGCGATGGACTCGCCATCTGTCACGTTGGCACCTAATATACCTCTGGCGGAAAGTGTGTGTGTATTACCTATACACCTCGGCCTACCCCTTCGGGGACCCTTGTGGGAAGGCGTGAGGATATATTTATATTATTATTTCGTATTTTCTAGACATAAATAGGATACAAAAAATCCGTACGAAGAGTAACGTAGGGTCTCACTTTGATATTTGTCTATCAGTCTGCCTACCACAAAGTTCCATTTCGGGACTTACTTAAGCTAAAATTACTGTATTGTGAAAAGATTCCTACAGGGTCGGCAACGCGCGAGTGATACCCTGGTGTTGCAAGCGTCTATTGGCGGCGGTAATCGCTTACAATCAGGCGGGCCGCATGCTTGTTTGCCACCCAAGTGGTATAAAAAAACTATTGTGAACAACTTGGGTATTGGCAAAATTACGTTTATCTTTACCTGCGACTAGAGGTGCCCCGAGGTTTCACCTGCGGAATAACTCATATTCTACGTGTTAGTCCAGCTAATAATCTACCTCTGTGCCAAATTTCATCCAATTCCATTCAATAGTTTTAGTGTGAAGAAAGAACGACGGCCGTCTGGTCTAGTGGTTAGAGCTCCTGACTGCGAACCTAGAGAAACTTGAAACACGTGTATTTGTACCTTACTCTTGGAAGTCCTATGTATTTATGTATATATCTATTTATATAAGTAAATATATCGTTGTCTCATTACCATAACACAAACTTAGATTAATAATAAAAAAAAACATCCTCATAGTCCTCATACACATTCGCGTTTATAACATTGGATCATATTAAGATTCAACGCTGTAGCCAGTAAACGCTAGCAATACCGGAAATATATGTTGCTCGCACGTTGTTAAGCTTATGTTGATAGGAATAGCTGTGCTGGTAGCAAATGAAACGATCAGGTCCCGAGGTGCTGGGGGTCACGTGCTCTATAGCGAGCACTTGTTTCGATGGTTGATTCGCCGAAACAAACATTTTAATATAACAACTTGAGATGTTCACATTAACCCACTTTCGCGCAATAAAGGTAGCTATGACAACATACAATGTTCAAACATTTTGCATTTGTCTCGTATGAGCTAAATTGTTTATGAATCGTTCTCGCAGCGTAGGGTTGTCGCTTTCACTTTAATAATATGTACTAATAAATAAAATTGAAAGGTTTGTTTTTAATATAAAAAGAGCCTATTTGCCTGTCTGCCGGTTTGTTCCGGCAAATCTCCGATATGACTTGACCGATTTTGAGGAGCCCCATTCGTTAACCGTTTACGGTTGCCTTCCTTGAGTGTCCGATCGGTTTGATCTAGATAGTTGAAATGTTGTCTTCCACTGCTCCTTCATGTTTATGTATGATTAAATTTTCATATACGTACGAATACCACATGGCAGAAGCAGTATATATGTACCAATAACACATGTTCTCATGACAGAACTCTTACGAGGTACAGAGGGAAGTTATAGAGGAAAGTTGTTACATCAGAGACGACAAAGATTGTCAAAACCGAAGCAAGTGTATCTGGAAGAAGTACACGAAGAAAGACTTCTACAAGAAAAGTATGCAGGTGATGCGAAAGAGATCTGGCGCGCCATCTCTTTACCATCCTCATCAGGAACTCTGTTGATTGTATGTATGTATGTATGTATGAATATATTTCAATGAGACAGCCCTACAAGATTTCTGTCACAATAACACAGGACGATTGCAATCTCTGAAGCATGTACGATTGATGTCTGTCCTTCTGCGAGATTAAAAGTGAAAGCAACACGTGACTGAACCAGGAATATTCATGGAACATGATTATTCACAAAAATATATATATAGGTGTGTTGGAGAAACGGCATTTGATTGGTTATTAATCACGTTGGTGCCTAAAATATCTTAGGCGAAGAGAGGATGTTGTACACCTCTCTCTACCCCTTCGGGGACCCTTGCGAGAAAGCGTGGAGATAAAAAAATTGTTTTGTATTAAATGGAATATATAAAGGAAATATTTGTATATTTCCATGGAGTGTGATCATCATCTGTTGCCATTGACTTTTCAATATCGTCTGTGTGATTACTTAATATTTAAAAAGGGATTCTTTAAAGAAGCACAATATTATTATATAACAAAGAAATCGGCTATTGGAAAGGGAGACCGCGTTCCAACTACCTAGATGAAATCGATCGAGCACTCGCAGATGGGAACGTCAAGAGTATTCGCAACCGGCGAGCATGTATGAAGAGGCTGATCAATGTGTATAAAGGGAACGAGGCCTCGTCTAGAGAGAACTGGCGTTCTGCCCTGTACCTACCCGCTAGGGACTCAGCGTTGTGGTATATATGATAAACTTTCTTCTGGAGGGCTATCTAGTTTATTTGACAGAGGGTCATTAATCATTAAATTGGGAACTGCTATGGGGTCTTACTCATTCTGCCTAACCCGTGAGGGGCTTGACTTGATGTAGGTATATTTCTAATTATAAAAGAACGTATATGGTTGACTAGTTTCAGCTTTGCGTAATACTTGCCCGATGGGTATAACTGGTGAGGAATTTACAATTATCATTTTACTGACCCTGGTTGAACTCCGTATGCAAGCAATAGGCATTGATGTAAAACTGTACATACCGATTATTACTATAGAGAGAGACTATTACCTATACCGTATGTATATGTTTTTTGTACTCCTACTGTTCGATCTGTGTCCATCAGTGAGTGTCAAATCTGTTGTTCGATTTTAGTTCGCTACCTCCCACTAGATGGAGCTAGCTGCATTTTAGATCGCGCTATTATGCCATTTTGGTTGTTACCTCCGTTACACCTACCTTCCACGTAAGAAATGTTATTTAAAATTAAAATTAAAATATTATTCCTATAATTTTATCTAAGCCTAACTTAGTTTAGCCAAACAAATTTTAACTTAACACTTAGCTAAAGTATTGTTTATATTTTTTTTCTACAAGCAAGCACACCGCCACCTATGGACGCTTGCAACACCAGGGGTTTTTTTTTCGCACGCTGCCGACCGACCCTGCAGGAGTCGTTTGACGTTTCACACCCTTCTTGAAGAACTCCATGCTGTACTCTCCAGGGAAAACCTCAACTATGCCGCCAAGCCAAATTGGTAAGTACCTAAGCAGAATTTACGGTATACCGGACAAACCACATTGCTTTTTGGTGTCCTTATTGCGAATGTATTTATTGTTAAGTGTTTGAGAATTTAATAAACATAAAAAACACGTACATCCCATATAAAATTATATTTCAGAAAGCGTGCTGGGATGTTTGTTCCTCATTCACGCAATAACTACTGAATGGAATTGGATAAAATTTTGTGTAGAGATATGTTATTATATTAGCTGGATAAATACATAGGATAATAAATGTTGTAAATGTAATTTTTTGCGGGCAAAGCCATGGAGCAATGCTAGTCTATACAAATAAATGCATATGGATGTATACATATAGCAAAATCTCATTTTTTTTTGTCTGTCTGTTTGTTCCGACCAATCTCAGAAACGCCTGGACCGATTTTAACGGGAATTTCTGTAGCTGTTATAATAAGGATTAACTTAGGCTATTTTCATTGTAAGAAATTGAATAATAACTTTTAGTTAAATTCCACGGGAAGTCGCGGGCAGTAGCACTAGTAATAAATAAATATGCCCACATATTTCAATTACTCCCATCCCTGATTGCAGCTGTAGATGTCGACTTCAATAACCTTGAGGTCTTGACCCCTCGATCATAAAATAACCAAGAATAATGTTACACGACGGAATACTAGTATCTACCCACGGGATTATGTACGTAGGGCGGCGGTAACAAAGTTCAAAATGCAAGTGTGAATTATTGATTAGCGGAGAATTTAACGGTGAAACTTTCGACAAATGAGGATCGTATGTTAACCAAAGGGAGAACTTACAAGTTTGTGAATTACCCTTAAGTTCAATTATGTAACCTTGGGTTGGGCTGCTTTGATACGTGTGTAGAAGAAAAGTAAGTGTGTAAAGAGTGTAAAGACGCCTGTCCGGTCTATTAAAAGATGGTGTGAAAAGTGTGAAAGGTGTTAAAAGTAAATTAATTCAAAAGGCTTATTATAAAACATCAGATTATTTTAATGATGGCCATGCATGGCAATGAATTGCTCCTCTTGTACAGAGTTTATATATGTAACTTTATACGTAGGGGTACGTAAAAGGGAACAAATGTTAAAAAAGCAAACCGGGGAGTTTGTTTCGCCGTTTCTTCTCCTGGCAGGTATTTTTTCTTGGAAACGGTGGTAACTTTAGTCTATATTAAACGTGACGTTCAATAAGTGTTCCCTGTGTCCCTTATGTTGAATAAAATATTTTGATTTAGATTTTTTGATTTTTTGATTTTAATTAATCAGAGCTCTTAGCTACGAAGTCGTGAGTCCGATTCGCCTATGAGCAAGATATTTCTTGGGTCGTTGGTTTGTCCATAGGCGGTAACCGCTTACCGACAAACCTTTATATTAGAAAATATGTAACATATTTTCTATTACGAATAGGCAAGTTTAAATAACCCTTGTATAATTACCGTTTAAGTACATAATACGTTGGGATTTTGTCGGTGATTTACAGTGATTATAACGACCATCATTAATTATAACGACATTATAATTAATGATGGTGTATAATATTCTGTGATCGTGTAACGGCGATGGACTCGCCATCTGTCACGTTGTCAAATATATCTCTGGCGGAAAGTGGGTGTGTGGGTACTATCTGCCTAACTCTTTGGGGAGCCTTGCGGGAAGGCGTAAGGATATATGTTTAATATAATTTTAGTTTATGAAAAAAATGTGTCCACCTAGCCAACTGTGCATATGTGATGACCTTCAACATTAACGATCCTTTATACGCCGAACTATCATTCCTAAGCTCGAAATCGTTTATCCTAACATTGTATTTGTTCAAGTCATTAGTTCATAGAATGATCTACGTATGTAATGTTGGAAGAATTCGATCAAGTGCGAGTGGGGCCGCGTGACAGGGTTCTGTACAAATTAATTCATTACTAATTCCTCGCATAGAATTTGATTTCTATGTCATATTATTCTGTAATAAAAAAATGGTTGCCTGTAAAGTCGGTTTTACGGGCGAAGATTTTACGTGACAACGTCTTTTTCTCGGTAGAATATTTATTGATAAGAATATAATTAAATTGCACAATAGGAACAAGGAATTGAATGAAAATAAGAATTGCACAAATTTTAACTATAGAAATATATTTTGTTTTCGGTGACTCATCGTAACGTTACCGGGCGTTACACTTTTTCATAAGTGACTCCCAGCCGCAACCTAATTTAAGACGTTGTCACGTCAATAACGTGTGTATAATTCAGCTTATAATATATCCCTGTGCCAAACTCTATCGGATTCGGTTCAGTACTTTTTGTGGGAAATGAACAAAACATCCTCACAAACTTTCAAATTTGTATGTTAGTATGAGTAGGATTGGATGAAATATTACGTACACATTTTAATGAACATTGGCCAGTGGAATTACTGATATTATTAAAGAATTTCATGATTCTAGCTGAACGGCATCGAAGGGTGGGTTTGATGTATTGCCGTTTTTGTGATATTAGACCTGAGTACTTTTTTTATTTAAATAAATAAAGTATAAATAAATACCTGGGACAATTCCACACCAATCGACCTAGTCCCAAATTAAGCTAAGCTTGTGTTATGGTAACTAGACAACGATATATTTACTTATATAGATAGATATATACATAAATACATAGGACATTCAAGACCAAGGTACAAATACTCGTGTTCATCACACAAATATCAGCCCTCAGCGAGATTCGTACCCGCGACCTCAGGTTTTGCAGTCAGGAGCTCTAACCACTAGACCAGACGGCCGTCAAATTATATCTATATTTTATGTATGTAAGTCTAAAGAGAACTGGCGCTCTATACTCTCTGCCTACCCCGTTAGGGACTCGGCGTGATGATATATATGTATATATAGCTTCCCACAAACGTCGTCGAAAAGCAGAGTAGTGTAGGTCGTACCCACACCCCCATTCTCGCCGGAGTTACATTTTAGGTACTAGATGTCAGGTATTACTCAACCACGAATATACAAGACTTTTCATTTCTTCCCAAATGTATACAGGATACCTATTTATTCTTTCCTTAACGGTAAAGGTCTTGGTGCGACTGATCACTGTACATTTAGAAAAACTCGTTGGTACAGTCGAGATTCGAACCTGCAATTTTTATGTTGCTGATAACTGCTGGAAATACTCGGCTACCACGGCTTTTATTTAAATTAATATTTCAAATTTATACTCTAGTTATGTAGTCCTGGGAAAGATATATTTACAGTCACACTGACGTCCTTGGAACGATTTTCAATGGTTCTTATTTTATAGATTGAGATACGGAACACTAAAATAGTGTTAATATTGACTTGACAAATATTAAGATTACTGACCCCTCTAGTAAATTTTATGTATTTCGACTACATGTCGGTTTGAAGGCCACACTCGTTAAGACCCATTAGTGTATATATACAGGTATTTCTTTCGGTAAGTGCCGAATTTGAAAAATAAGAATTGAACTTTATAATATTTATTTCCATTAACAACAATTAACAATATTTACAAAGAACAGTTGAAACTGACTACTTACAGGTAAAATATTTGACGCAAATCGGTATCCCGAGGCAAAGTGCTAAGAAGACTAGCAGCATTGCCACGTTGGATATACAATGCTGATTCTCTGAGCGAGATATATTCAGGACATATCTCGAAATTTAAATTGAACATTTAAATATAAAGGAGCCGTGTTTTATATTTTTACGGTGGCTAAAGGTAATTTAAAAAAAACTACTTTTTTTAAAAGATTAGGAGCTCCTACCTAAAAAAATGCCCTGTTTATAATACATGACAGTATATTTATAATACATAACAGGTGGACATGATGTCCACGTTACCTTCTACCACCGCACTTTTCGTCATCGACGAGGAATTGATCCCCATACCTTGAACCGACAAAGGCCTCGCACTGCGCGGTTTTAAAAAGTTTCCTTCCGAGAACGCTCAGGCTGTGGAATGAACTCCCCGTTGAGGTTTTCCCTAGAGAGTGCAGCATGGAGTTCTTGAAGAAAGATGTTGAAGATTCCCACAGAGTCGGCAATGCGCGAGCAATACTTCTTATGTATAGATAGTGGCATCCACGAAGACGCGCCTCACCAATTTCTAGTCGATGGAATGGGAGGGGATGCGGGATGTATGACTCGAGTGTATTAGTTGAAGTGTGTGTACCGATAATATTCAAATATTAGTGGAAGGTTGCACACTTACACTATAAACTATAGGGAATAATAGTGGGGCGCGCCTTCGTGGATGGCACTATCTATAGCGTCCATAGGCAGCGGTAACCTCTTACCATCGGGCGGACCACTCCTTAACCACCTCAGTAATATAAGAAAAACTATTTTTTTTTTAATTATAGTTAATTATATGTATATTTTACGTAATATACTTCCCGCGTTCCACAAGGGTCCCCGAAAGGGTAATTTTAGGTACATTCCAATTGGCTATTGTAGCACCAGCTCATTAATATTCTCATCACACATCTTATAGCAACATGTGGCGGTCCATACCAAATACGTAATAGTATTAATGACCCAACTCCTCGTCGCTCATTGTCATGCTAATCTCTGTTTACAAACACTGGACCATTCACTACTAATTGGTTTTGTCTTTGATTCTTTGTCTATGTTCATTGCGCGGTAAATGAATGTCGTCTGTTTTCTATGCATAGTAGCTTTTTAGACTCTTTTATGGGGAAGCTTTTCCATAGATATCACCGTTTTCTTTCTTGAAAAAGGGGTAACTGTAGTTTTATATTTAGTGTGTGACGTTCAATAGGCGTTCCCTGTTTTCCTTACGTTAAATAAAGATTTTTGATTTAATAATTATTAACAAAAGTTGCATTGTAGTAAGTTATAGCAACTATTATCTAAGTAAGCAAAGTTAACGTTTTATAGTGAATGTTTCCGTGGAGAGCTTTGAGAAAACGCTGAAGGAAAAAGATATTTAATTAGCTTAGATGCCAGTGAGTGATAAAGTACAATCTTCTTAATTTTAGGAGTATAACTCTTGGATTGGAGGTAATGGTATGTACCAATGAGTTTACCGTACAGTGATAAGTCACACCACGAGCTTAACGGTGAAGGAGCCCTGCAGAGAGTAAGCATAATACGTTTGAGAAGAAGTTCAAGGACGTGATTATAGTCGTGCTTGATTAACGGCTATGGATTCACCATCTGTCACGCTGGCACATAAAGTATATCTCTGGCGGAAAGTGGGTGCTGTAATGTAGGATGTACCTACACACACCTGTCTACCCGGGAATATATATAAGTTCAATAAGTGTTCCCTCAGTTCATAAACTTGGGAACTCGTGACTATGAAACTCACGTCTACCATGATTTTGTACCGAATAGGTAATGATAAATTGCATATTTTTTTAAAGAAGCCTTGTTCACCACCAATATATTTATCAAAGCCAATCAAACAATATTGATAAGGGGCCGTGTTCCTAAAAAGCTTTATTAACTTAATTGCATCGACGCCATGGGAGCACTTACTCGAGGCTAAGTAAACTGAGCTTTAAATTAAAGCTCACGTCACGTCACCGAGGTTACTTTCAGTAAAGTTGTGTAATTAACATCCTTAATCTTATGCCAAGGTTATTTGGAAGAGAAAAACCGATTCCCAGGTGCCTTGACAAATTATATTCTTATACTCTTAAACAGTAAAAAACTATAGTTGGCGTGATGATAACCTATATCTATACTAATATTATAAAGAGGAAATATTTGTATGTTTGTAAGTATGTAAGTACCTATGTATGTTAGGAATTGCCTCAAAAAGTAATGGACCGATTTTAAAATTTCACCGTTTGAATGTTACATTATCACTGATTAATATAGGCTATTTGAATTGCGAGAAAAATAAAATTTATGCCGACATGTTTAAAAAATAAATGTCCACCCGTGCCACTAGTTATGTATAATATTTAAGTTTAACGTAACTTTACGCCTTCCCACAAGGACCCCCGAAGGACCACTTTTCACCAGATATATATTTTAGGTACCAAGCTTCAATTAGCACTACTGATAGTGTCATTACTTGAGTCTAATTGGTTAGAGTACAATATTTTCAAGTTCCATAATAAACGCGAAGTATACACAATTATGGCAACCTGTAGTTCCGGTTATAAAATATCTGTGCATTTATTGAGGTAGGTTATATGCACCGACCTTCGACGTAATCAGGCTGTGGTGGTCGAAAGGTTGGAGTATTCGCCTGTAATTAATATGAAGTACCTTGAGCTCTGTTCGTTTGTAAATATTATGTTTCCGCTTTTGGCTGCGGAGCCCTATTCAAAGACATAGAGTGAGTTCCGAATAATGGAGGTAAATTATCTTCGTATTATTTTAAGAACATCGATAGAAAGTCAGCCGTGGTAAGAGCCGTGGTGGCCGAGTGGTTCGAGCAGTTGCCTGCGACGCAAAGGTCGCAAGTTCAAATCCCGACTGTACCAATGAGTTTTTCTGAACTTAAGTACAGTGATTAGTCACACCACGAGCTTTACGGTGAAGGAAAACATCGAGAGGAAACCTGCATACGTCTGAGAAGAAATTCAAAGGCGTATGTATAGTCGTGCTCGAGTAACGGCGATGGACTCGCCATCTGTCACGTAGGCACCTAATATACCTCTGGCGGAAAGTGGGTGTGTGGGTATTACCTATACACCTCTGCCTACCCCTTCGGGGACCCTTGTGGGAAGGCGCGAGGATATATG
>JACCPG010002757.1:0-121646 GCA_016069955.1 Drepana arcuata | reverse complement strand
TACACTATATTATGACTGGCCAATTGGTACCGTCGAATTGCGTTGTCTTCTCTGTCCCTGGTTTTGGGTAAGTTGATGTTCTGTCATTTTAGGGCGCTGGCTTGCCCAAGCCGCCGAAACCGCCAGAGAAGCCGTTGATGCCCTACATGCGGTACTCCCGCCGAGTATGGGACAGCGTAAAGGCCGCGCACCCGGACCTCAAGCTTTGGGAGATCGGTCGCATCATCGGAAGCATGTGGCGAGACCTGCCTGACTCAGAGAAAGCCGGGTATATTGATGAATATGAGGCTGAGAAGGTATATTTTTCATTCGTCTATTTTACGTCTTAACCATTCAATGTTAGATTTAAGCAATTGTCCACTTATTGCGTGGAGAAATTACAACATACTTACCAACAGATGGGCCGTGTGTTTGTTGCAACCTTAGGGATATTAAAAAAACTTGTCTCCTGAAAGACTGTACTATATGGTAAAAGTCTTAAGACACACAAGATTACTGTTGGTAACAAGAATAAACAGGCCAAAGGAACAGATATCAGATGATTTGCGTCAGGGGTGCAACCAATTTAAAAATAGATATCAACGATTTTATGAGAAAATATATAGGTATCCTCATAAAATTCATGTTTTAATGATAAACTTAATTAGCTTAGCCTCCGAAACAGTTATTTGATACAAATATTAATAATTTTGTGACTCAGGCGCAGTACACAGAAATGTTGAAAGCTTACCAATCGTCCCCTGCATATTTGCAATGGCTGGCTCACAAGAACAGAGGTACAATGCAATGTCAACCCTATACCTGTTAACACTGGGATACTTTTTGTGTATTACACGCCATCATGTCACAGGCTTGGTTAACACGGGATCATTCTAGATGTATTAATTATTGATGATGATTTGTGTTAATATTTTTTTATTTGGGGAAAAAAACGAGAATATACTTACTATGATTAAATTACCTATAGCATAAAAGGTACATAGTAAAATATCAATATAGTTCTAATTTCTTTGTTAAAAGTGACAGAAATAAACTAAATCCAGCTTTACTTTAGCCTAGACTTATACCACCTAAAAACGTAATGGGCTTAAAGTTTATTTTGAAATAAGTTCGGTATAGTGTATCTTAGTAAAATTAGTAGTCATGGGAAAGTTAATTTAAAAAGCAAAAGTGCAATAAACATACAAACTAGGAGCCTTATCCACCATGACGTGCGAACGCCATTATTATTCATGAGTGCGAAAGAGATCTACATACGTCCACTACGTTTCTCGCTCGCACTTTTGAATAATGGTGTCTGTATAACGTCATTGTGAGATCTGTTCATCTTTATATGTTGGGCTTCCAATTGGGATTTATTACCATCTATGGTATCTACATATATATGTAGTTATGTAGTGTCGAGTCATCAAATGAGATGCACCTTCTAGCCTAAGAATGTTTTTACGGTGATACTGCCTTTCCCTTGTGTAACTGGACGTAAGGATAAAATTTCATAGTATTTTTTTTAAATCTATTGCGTTCTATATTATTTCATTCATCGTGATTTTATGTGTTATCAACTATATATAAACTTAATTAATATAATTTTTGCACATTTGGACCTGTAAATATATCCATGTACAGGTCCAACAGCGATTTGTGGGTAATCCTCACGCCTTCCCACAAGGGTCCCCGAAGGGGTAGGCAGAGGTGTATAGGTAATACCCACACACCCACTTTCCGCCAGAGGTGCCAACGTGACAGATGGCGAGTCCATCGCCGTTACGCAAACACGCACACTCAGACGTATGCAGGTTTCCTCTCGATGTTTTCCTTCACCGTAAAGCTCGTGGTGTGACTAATCGATTCGATTTGTGGGCCCTTAATATTTACCTTATATGCATTGTTAAAGTATCAGAATAATATCTCTATTCGCAAAAAATATCTTATATAAAAAGAAAAGCCCACCCTTCTCCATATTATTTGTTATTATGGTGTTTTCATAGTCAAATAAAAATCAATTGAAACGACGACGTTATCAAATTGAGATCAAGTTCAATATCCAATAAAAAATGAAACTAACTCAAAAATTCTGAGTATGCAACGACACATTAGCATATTGTGATTTTTTATTTTTACGTCCATTGTGACTAACACGCGCATCTGAGTAAGCTAATTTTGTCCACATGCACCATCACCTCATGTAAAATAATGCACGTATGGGTCACGTCCACTTCACGTTCTCGTCACGTCGCTCCTCAATAGTCGGAGTACGAGAAAACCTTGAAGACCTACCATAACTCGCCGGCCTATCTCGCGTATATTGCCGCGAAGAACAAAGCCGTAGGTAAGGTAGCATGTTTGGAGTCGTAAATATAGTCCTAAAACTGTTTGTGAGTATGTGATTCGCCGTATTAAGGCTGTCTTAAACATAATTTTTTACAATTTCAAGCGATGTTAGTAGGTAATTCTTTTATTGTGTAAACACTGAATAGTTCGCCGCCTTGTTTATGCCAATCCATATTGACTTTATTACATTTAAGCTTGATTTTGCAATACTTTTTTTAAAGGGAACATCAAAAAAATATTATTAAAAATTGTATGTATAGGTTAAACGATTTTATTACAACCTTACGCTGAAACGGCTGAACTGATTGATATAAAATTTGGAATGCATATAACTTACATCCGAGCTGTTATCATGTAAATACAACATTGTGCGCGCATCTTGCGCAGCTCTTGTCAGTATTATTATTTTAATTTTAAGACTGAATTATAGTTGTTTTTACACACACACGCACACACCTATTCTCAAACTTTCGCATCGCATGGTTAAAGTACGCATTAATGAATAAGATTATTTATATAGACAATCAAATTTAATGATAGATTAATATTTAATTGTTTTCCACTTGGTGATGCAGTAGGGAACCTGGAGGAGGAGAGTTCGAGCAAGAAGGGTAGCTCGCAGAAAGACCAGCAGCAGCAGGACAGGAGAATTGACATTCAGCCCGCTGAGGATGAGGAAGGTGCGAGACAAAATACTATCAGCATCATTAAGAAGAATCCGACGAATTGAGAGCCTTGGCCTGTTCGTAAATATTAGGATGTTTGATATCAGACATTTTGTTCTTTTTCCCCATGACTTAGACCAAGATGAAGGGCTGTCGGTAAAGCACGTGGCGTACGCTCGCTATCTGCGCAACCATCGGCTCATCAACGAGATATTTTCCGACACCGTGGTGCCGGACGTGAGGTCTGTCGTCACCACTGCAAGGATGCAGGTTCGATCTGATGATAATCCTAATAATATTATCAATAAAAAAAATGTGAGGATGATTGTTAGTCAATACTGCAAGAACTGCTGAAAGACTGATTACTAATCAGTCTCTCAGCCGTCAGCTTGATTAACATGTGGGAAGTAAATTATTCCAGTAGAAAGAATATGGATTAAATTAAATTTAACGCCAGTGAAACAGTGGCACCTCTTGTATTTTATTTATAACCAGCTGTGCTATGCGGTTATACTAGTATTCAAGTGATATAAAGTTTATTGCTCAGCTTCCTTGAAAGTATGCCTTCCATAGCATGATAATAAAATATGCCAGCTTTCTGAAGCAAAAACAATTTCTCATTTGATTCAGTACTTCAACAGATTACTGTTTAATTAGTTTGTGTATTTTATAAATCCAGATTTTAAAGAAACAAGTGCAATCGCTGACCATGCACCAAAAGAAACTGGAGGATGAACTACAACAAATTGAAGAGAAGTTCGAAGCCAAGAAACGCAAGTTTATTGAGAGCAGCGACGCTTTCCAAGAAGAACTTAAGAAGGTGAATAATTTTGAATGGTGTTATATTTATCAGACGATAAAAATTTCTCAATCTGATAAAATATTTTTAGTTGCCCAAGGAGACGGTAGTGGCCCTGCCTACTATATTTATAGGCCAAAAGGTCCCCGCTGGTAACCAACATTCTGTCACAGCATTTATTTTTGGTTCTGGGTGTATATTATTCAAGACATACAGGCTGCGCCTACTTCGGGATCAGTTAACGTGTGTGATATGTAGAGATAAGTTCGAAGGACGATCTGTCAGTGGGAGTCCCATCAGAATCGGCCCAGACTTTGGAGAGTAGCCAGATCAAACAGATATTATTTTATTTATTGGATTATTGGATTATTTCAACTAATATTTCTAAAATAAAAATGTAGTTAGATTCTACATGTAAATTTTTTTTGTCATTATAGCAGGTTTTATGCGAAAATAAGGTAAATTATTTGTTAATAATGTGCATAATTTAATAAGACATTCTGTATACATTATATGCTATAGTAAAACGTAGATTGCATATTACGAAAGGACACTTGGTTGTTATTAATATGTGTATATAATTAGAAACGAACTATTGACAGCACTGCAAGCCGGCGGTAGACGATGACACCTTCCAGCGGATGGTGGAGCGGGCGCTCGAGCAAATGCGGCGAGGACTGAACCCCGCCGCACTGCCGCTTACCCTCACCGTGCCCAACACTGCCGAGAGGAAGGACGAAGTAAGGATTTGTCCTAACACGCATGATGGTCACCCCGGTCCCCAGTCCGTACCAAAAGCAGTTTTTTCTGAACAGAACAGAAACAGAATGCGTTGGAGAATGAATTCAATGATGTATTAATAGTTGTGCGTAATGGCGATAGACTTGCCGTCTGTCATTGGATTGGATTGGTATGTCCACTCCTATGAATACCCCCCCCCCTGGTAGCAACACGCGAAAATATATATAAATAAGAAAATATATTTGTCAGCCAATGGAGCAAGATACGAGCCCGATGAAATCCGAGAGCAACGGCCCCAACCCACCCACTCAGGTGGACAAAGTATCCACTACCGACGTGAAGCCGGACGGCAGTGTCACCACCGAGCTGAACAAGCCCGACCACGATGCGAAGGACAAGGAGTCTGATGACATTAACCACGCACATGACACTGACGGTGAGTTGGCGGTTTTCTATACAGCTTCACTTGGATGAAAAAATGAAAGTTTGCAGCGCCATCTATCAGTTCCAATTTTATCTGTTGGTTGCCGGCCACTATGGAGGCTGTAGGAGGGACAATCATTAGTGGTGATTTTATATTTGGCCTCCCTGAGTCTCCTACGGAGAATAAAAGATTGATTTGATATATTCTTATAAATAAAATTGGAAGTGTCAGTTAAGTAGTAATAATAAAATAACAGTATTTTTTATGTTATCTCCTTATTGATTATAATTTTTTTGTTTTAAATAATGTTTTACTACAAATATTACCTAATAGTGGCATACTTACTGCCTAGCATTATGAAGTTGATTGTATTAGGTTCCCGTAAGGACGAGAGGCCCATCGAGAAGATGGAGGGTAAGTCCCCCGGGTCCCCCGGGCCAGCCGCGGGCGCTGTCCCCGGCCCCGGCCACGGCGCGGGCCCCGTCCTGGCGCAGGCCGCGGGCCCCGGCCAGGCCCAAGGCCCGCCGCCCGCCCCGCTGCCGGCCCCACACGCCTCTTCACCCCCGCATCACGCGCACCAGCCTCCAGGTTACTATTATTCATTGTCCGATAAACTACCCATTTTCATTCATACAGAATTATAACTCTTTACTTATAACACTGTAAACTCTTCACTTCTAAACCAATCGGCGTGAATATTAGTTGTAAGCAATAATGTCTTCCAGCAAAAATATTATTAATATGCTATCTTCTCCGTACTTAAAAATGTATTGTCTACATAATTATATCTACTATTATTTCAAGTTGTAGCAGCAAAGGTATGATAGTGAAGACTGACAATTATTATTAAAATAATATTTATTATCTATCTTGATAATGCTGAGTTCCATCAGTGACGTCATGGTGAATAGTTGTTATATATACAATATCCAATATGATTAAAAAGTGCTAGTTTCGTTTTGCAGCCATGATGATGCAGCCCAACCCTAACGCCCCGGGCCCCCATCCCGGAGCACCGCCGCATGGCGGGCCCCCGCCACCACCTGGTAAGGTTTTTTACCCCATTTTTACCTACTAGCAGGATACATATTATATGAGCATGTGTACCAGAAGGCTTTTGTTTTCTAAGAAGATTATTATATCTTCTATATACGTTTTATATATAAGAAAATATTTCAAATAACGGTTAAAAAGTGAATCTTAAACATTGTTTAAAGTTCTAAAAATGCTGCAGACCGTGATACATACATGTTAATTTTGTGTGCACGTGCTAACGTGTAAGTATGCGTGTGTCTAGGTTTAAGCCCTGTCTTAAATGAATACAGGCATTTCATACTTTAAGGAGATAATCTTAGTGCACTTCACTGTGCACCGACTGGGTACAAGTCGTGTTCCTTGTACTACACAAGGAACACGACTTGTACCCAGTACCCAGTATACATTATGTTTGTTACATTAATAATTGATTGACCGATTAAATTTATTGGTCTTCAATCATCATAATTTTTGGACATCCTACATTGTGTAATACATATAGCTTTTGTATTACACAATGTAGGATGTCCAAAAAGTGCGCTACATTCGTGACTTGCAACAAATGCATTGAAACTTTTCATGTCGAATAGGAGGTTACGGCGCGGCGTACGGGCGGTACTACGGTGGATACGCTGGTGGGTTCCCGGGCGTGGGGGCCGTGGGTGCGGTGGGGGGAGTGGGCGCGGTGGGCGCAGTGCCCGGCTACCCGCCGCACTACTACCCCGCGCCCGACCCATATGCGCACCACCAACCGCACCCCTCACATCCCCCCCACCATGAACTCAAACGTAAGTGGAAAAGTAAAGGGCAATAATCAAACAATCCATCAGTGTGTAGGTCGTACCCCGCTGTTGCAAGTGTCCGCGTCCATAAGCGTCAAGTGTCCATAAGCGAACCGCACGCTTGTTTGTCAATTTTGTGAAAATAAACCAGTCTAGCCCAGCTCGCAACCAGCAACGCTCTAATACAAGGTCTAAATTCCATAGGGAGTGCCCTTAGATGGCATATATGGTTTGCTTAGTACTTAATAAAGTGCCCGGCTTCTACGTCTTTGGTCTGGCCCTGGTTTCGTTAAGTAGCAAAAGTTCTCGAAAATCAAGCTCATAGCGTGATTTTCGACAAAAAAGAATTATCAAATGGCCTATTTATATAAAAAAGTAAAGATTTCTAAATTAGCGGTTCATTATTTCAGCGGAGGAGCCGCAACCGAAGAAAGAGGGTGAATGATCGTCACCCAAACGCGTCGTTAAGAGACGGCGCAAATCCTCCACGAAGGATACACAGTGAAGGACTGTTTAGTGTTATATAAATAAAAAGTTATTTGCCTCGTGGAGAAGCTCCGGTGAGGTATAGTGCTTACATGATGTATGTACTCTATTTTTCAATCAAGCTCGTCAACATTGACTTGAAAGTATACTTTGTCTTCGATGACAAAATACTTGTTACATTATGTCAAAAAAATAGTTACAATAACTAAACCCCGTGCTGAAAATAGATTTAAATCAATAAATTCTACCTATATTATAGAGACTACTACTGAGAGTACTGGCTAAGCATAGGAAGTTGGTAATTAACAGAAATGGAACTAAGCTATGTATTTATTTATAGCTAGTTTTGGAACTTAGTAAGTTTTATTCATCCCTCCACTTAGTAAAAGTAAATTTAATACATCACCCAATCCCCAATCCAAATCTATGGGAAATGTTGTAAAATAAGGTATAAGCCAAAACCAAGTTAAAACTCAGACTATAATAAAACGTTATAATTTACATATATAACTATCGTAAACTTGGATTTTCTTAGCAAAACTACATATTAAATTCGAAGACACCTTAATTTTAATTGAATCTTTCTACATGGACGCCTGATAGTAAGAACGATTGTGGTTTACCATAGATTTTAAGTTTGCATACAATCTTTAATTTGGTAGGTAGTTAATGATTTTCTTAGGAGTATGTCAAAATTATAATGACTTACTTGTATTTAGACAGTTAAGTACCTAGGTAAGCTATGACTTATGCTAAAATAGCATCGGAATGAATTATAGTTAACTAAGGTATATTTTAAGCTATTTCGGTATGGAGATAAATAAGATTCTGTAATACTTAGCACAGTAAGGGTGAAATACATGAATATAATAACAAAATGTTTTATTGATCACCATTATATGTATACTTTTAATGAGACATAGGTCTTTTAGTTTATATAATAACTGCGGGAGATCTGTTTTATTTTGATAATAACCGTGAAATGGTTATCTTGAAGGTCAATTGTTACGTGGAAGAGTATGCGACATGCGACGGGGGTTTTTCTTAACCCTCATTCTAACGTTTTCATACTCCGTAACCCTGGGCAACAGTCCGACACGACCGGTGGGTGAACATCATGCAAAGCTCAAAACTCTAAAATGGTTGAACCGATTTGGATGATTTATTTTTTGTTGTTTGATTAAGTCTCAGGAAGGTTCTTATGGAGAGAAAAACCGCGAGGAAATAAGAAGAAACAACAATTTTCTTGACTTTTTAGGTGGTGCAAAGTTCGCTGGGGCAGCTAGTTATAAATAAAAATGTCCATGACAGGTGACTGTCTTTATTGCAATATAACTTGTACGTTACCAACAAGCAGGTGCTTAATTACTGTATTATTACGGTAATCCCATAAATACAAGAAACACTAAGCATTAATATAATTGCAAAAATGTATTTAAACTACATACACTGTGTAATGACTAGCAACTTATTACATTATTTAAAAAATACCACAAGTTAAAGTACCCGCCTAAGCTAGCAATACTTACATCTTAATTACATACATTATTTATTAGGTATATCTTTCATAAATATTTTCTATTTATTTATAATCTATTAAAATACTGCTGTAAATAACCTTATGTTTGAAATTATGACATGCTATGTTTATTATCACAAAGAACAAATTAAACTGCCGTTTTAATTTCACTGCCCATCTGCCTACAAAGCGTGAACAAAATTGATAAGCCAAGTAAAACAAACACCGTGTGTGACTTATACTAAACCGCCAAAAACCGATGAAGAGAACTTTCACTACATACTATAAAAACAGAAAGTGAATTAAATGTATAGCTCTCATCTGTCATCAAGCTGTATACGATTCGTGTTTCTTCCGAACTGAGCGATAACTGGCCGCCCACTGAGTATTGTCCCATTCACTTCTTCCAGTGCCTGGATGGCTGTTTCTTCATCTGTCAAAGAATATTAATACTACATGACATGCCGTGTTATGGGTGACGACCATAACTATTCATTAAACTTTCGTCACAGTATGATAAATGGAGGCACTGGCATTCATTTAAAAAAAAATATGCTGCATGATGAAGAAATTCTCACTTTTTTGCAAACCCAGCCTTTGCCTATCCCAATAGAGCAGCAATATTTTATTTATTTGTTTATTTATTTATGGTAATGTTTAAATCTGATATTTTAATTATAGCTCACCTAAGTATGGCCTATACAATAGATACTAGTGAACTGGTACTGTGCTCTATACTCAGCCTAACTGCAGTGAGACCAAACAAGATGATATGTATGTACGAATACTCACTATGAAATGCAACAAATGCTTGTCCCCGCATACGGCCAGCCATTAGACGTACATCCACAGGACCTCCATTATCAAGCACAAACTGATTGAACAAAAGAGACAGCTGCTCTTGACTCACCAATGGGCTTATATTCTTCAGATACAATACCTGAAACTTTCATTCATTAAAAAAATATCAAGCAGGCATTAGTTGAAGTGGCTGAGGGGATTATGTAGTAATCTGCAATATCAATCTTGTAGATTTAAGACCTAGATGTGTCAATGAGTTTAACAGAAATAAAGTGTGTTGATTTATTGCATGGCAAAGGAAAATATTGTGAGAAGAGGATGTTACAGTACTACCTACCCTCTTGAGTGTCCTTGTGTTGAGATTCCAAGCATGTCATTACCATTACTGGTACTGTGCTTTACCTTTGGTTTCTACTGCTATATTCACAGAACATCTAAATCAAGCTCTATCAAGACATTACATAAACAAAAAATATTAAATAGAAGTTACTTTGGCCTAAAAATCCTTAATGCCAATGAAGCACTTAATATAAATTTAAAATTACATACCTTTGAAGGAATCCCAGGCTCATATTCCTTGAATCTATCAATCTTCTTTATATCATCAATGCTCATCTTTGTCCCTTCTAAAAGCTGAACTTCTGCATCATTTACTGGCACCACTATGTCTACAGCTCTATATTCTTCAGCATTTCTTTCATTGGTGGGCTCCAGCCTCACAATCTTGTTCTCCTTTACTGTATACATTGTCCTCACCTTTGGACCAATTACTGTCTCATTATCAGCTTTGCACCTTTCATTAGGCAATTCTTTGACATCCCACAAACTCCCCGGCCTGATTGGAGCACAAGTTGGTGCCACATCAATGAGCTGCTTCTCTTGGGAGAGTATCCTCTCTTTCTTCCTCTCTAGCCTCCTGAAAATCTTTCTTCTCTTTGTGACTGGTAGCACACTGTCACCCAAATGTCCAAACAATTTATCTTCAATTTCTTTAATATTGTTCATTGGATGCTGATCAGGGTAAAAGTTAATAGAGTTTTTCTCAGAAACTTCAGTTTTTTTTGATGTAGAAGGTTCATCTTGTTGTTTTGTACTGTAACACAATAACATAAAAATTACATTGACCTTACCTGGTAACTTAACTCTATATGAATAGATTAATAAACTGAATCAAGAACCATATAAAATAACATAAAAAACAACTAACCTTTGGTTTTGAGTATAACTTTTAATCTTTTTATAAATACAGTCAAGTTTGCCTTTCAAAATGTTACATTCAATCTTATTTTGTTGATCTAATAACCCAGCTTCTTTTTCTTTATACAACTTGACCTCTTCATCAGAAAGGCCTGCTCTCTTCAGTGACTCTAGAAATTGCAAATCTTCCTCTATTTTTCTATATTCGTTAATCGAAGACAAGCCATATTTGGTAAATGGTAATACTTCAGTTGTCTTCTCGAACTCTTTCGGCAATTCCGAACTGTAGGCATTAAAAGACATGTATGAATCGTTAATTTATTTTGAATTTCGTTTTTAGAATAGCTTCAAAGCTTAGTTAATTAAAGCACATTTTTTCACAATTACATTTAAGCTTACCACATTATGCTTTTGAAATAATTATTTCAATATTTTAAATTTCACTTATACATCTTGATCTTTCCACCAACTAATTTCTGACTGACTGACAGTTGACACAAACGGTCCACAGTACAGACAGATATGCGTTAGCATCCCAGTACAGACTAGAGGAAGCCATCCATTTAGTCTGAAATCTTAATCTGATGACAGATGAAATAAAAATACTTAGATTTTACTTTGTAAGCAATTTTAAGGAATCAGTGAGACGGACTATTCTAGGGTCGAGTATATAGTAGGTATGATCTTTAGGTTGGGTTCAGAATTTAGAACAGCTTGAATTTGGGCTATAGTGTGCGTTATCTAAATTCTTCTTATCATTAGTTACAGGAATATTAAGTAATATTCTATGTGATGTGGAATAATAAACAAAAACTTTATATTTAAAATTATAAAGAACTAGCTTATGCCCGCGGCTTCGCCCGCGTTGAAAGAGCAACATACATATTTTTGCCTTTATAATATTAGAGCTTTGAATCTTTCGGGATTCAAATGTAGCCTATGTCTTAATCCTGGGTATAAGCCATTACCATAAAAAATATCAGTAAACCGGCTTTTTTTTTCAATAAAAAGTATCCTATGTTACTTCTTATACCTCCAGGAATATGTGTACAAACTTTCACGATAATCGGATGTAGATTTTACGTGAAAGCGTAACAAACAAACTTACATTCACATTTATAATATTAGTAAAGATAAGGCCATATTGTCAAGTTTAGGAGTAGAAACCAATAAGTAAAAAACAGGTCTATGAACTTATCTTGCAAATTGGACAAAAAAAACATATTGAATAAATTACAATTTATTAACTAAACTCAATTACTTTTTATAACTTATACCTAAAAATTACAGTATTTAACATATACATTTTTTCTCCTGGTTACATTTGTCGCTTGATGGCGTCATATGCAACGAAACCCCATCTGTGCTCTATAGTGGCACCAACCCCGGTGGTTGTCCGACGGAATACATCGTCATACTTCTGCAGGATCTGTTGCACAGCGACCTGAGAGGAATGCGGTACCATTGACCTAACGTATGACACGAGGTAATCCAATGTTGCTCCTAGCGGGTGGACCATAAGGAAAGCCGTCAGTATGCTGATGAGCTTGGCTTCCGAAGGCGGTACTGGCGGTGAAAACTTGTCCTCGGTGGGTGGCGGTTTCGGGTGTACGTCGGGCATGAGAGTTGGTATCGGTGGTTGGGGCAAGGGAGGGTAAGTCTGTTGAGATAAAAGAAAAATGTTAATACATCTAGCATGTATGAAGTGATTGACAATGGATGAAGTGAAAGTGGCCTGTAAGCTTAAAGATAATTGGCGCTGTTTCACTGCCTACCCTGTGAATAGTGAGTGATATGTATGTATGAGTTAGTACATTGCGAGATCTACGTGGTTGTAAAAAAATCCTTGGTAATTTATTGACATAACGAGTTAAAAGCAAACATCGTGGGGAAAGCCTGCATACGTTAGGGTAGAAATGCGGAGCCGTGAGTGTCGAAGAGTCGGCGTCAGGCTAATTATACATCACATTGGCACCTAAATATAATGGCGATGAAGATGAAATAATAATGTCTAGTGTGATAACCTGTTGTGGAGTAACCGTTTGATACGTATTTTGCAGAGCTTGTTGAGCGATGAAATGCGCCTTGAACTTCTCGAACTTCCGCTCCGCCTCATCCTTGGCGAGGTGAGCTTCGTTCCTATATCCTTCTAGCTCGTAGGTCAGGTTCTCGTTTTCTACCTGAAAATAAACACATCGAAATAAAATTACGGCGAAAAAAACATCGAGAGGAGACCTGCATACGTCTGAAGCAATTCGAAGCCGTATAGTATAGTACTTGAGAAACGGCGATGGACTCGCCATCTTTCACGTTACCCGTTATATACACCTCTGCCTACCCCTTCGGGGCCCTTATTGTTATAAAATTACTTACACCCACACACTATACCACGCCAACTACCACCACAGACTAGACAGCGAGCATACGACGCTGTTTGACCTTAGACTTAAAGACTCTTCATAAGACGCTTCACCGCATCTTCGCGTGATCACCATCTACTGTCATAAATTTAAAAATCATACATACATGCCCGCGGGTTTACTTTGGTCAATTTAATCTAAATATTTGGAAAGTAGACGGGAACTCTCATCCTTTTTTCCTCCACTTTAGCATTAGGTATGTTCATTGGACATGTTATAATTATTTCGTCATTCTGACATTCTATACAGCCAATGCCTAGACCATAAACATGCTAAGGTACATTACATCCATACATATCATCTCGGGGTAGGCAGAGAAAGTCCGCACGTTCTCAGCAGACTTATAGACCTCTAACGACCTCTATGCCGTCATCAACATTCATCAGTCTCTTCATAAAGTTTATAAAAAAAATATATGTATTACAATACCTTCAATTCTTCGTATTTCTCCAGCGGGATCATGTTTTTCCCGATCTTTTCGACTTCTTCTTCATCAAACAAAGCGTTAAACTCCTCCTTAATGTTCTCCACCTCCTACAAGGCAATAATTTAAAAGCGTTTTAATATAAAATTAAGATATCCAACATGAAGTTACATCTCAAGATTCTTAAACTCGAAATGTTTTTTTCTGGCTGAGAGCCAGATGTTTGTCTTCAAGAACAAGGTCTATGGATAGATAACACACACCTATCCCTGGTTATGATACTAATCAAATTATCACCAAGTCCAATATTAAATCTGTACCACCAAAACCAAACATGATTTCCATAGACTTTGTTCAATAGTATATAGAGAGCAATCTGTCAAAATAAATATTGGTAAGAGTGACAGCACTTTAAATCATTTTGATAGCATTCCTTCGGCCAACTCAGTGACACATGCACTTTATTGATTAGTCGCGGTAACTCCAGCTTCTCTGATCCAACTCGATCGAAGGACTCTACAGTCGTGTAGGCAAATATGCTGAGGGGCCGGTGACAGGATACTGTAGGGACTAGCTGGACAGTGACCTCTGTAGCGCCGCTGGTACAACCTGCAGTATTGATTGCAGAGATTCTGAGTTACCGTCAACTATTCGCCATCGTGCAGTGCGCAGACTGAGCTTATGCAATCGGGCGCTGTGTTGCCGTGGACCATGCTATTAAGTTGTCAGGAACGATTCTTGTTGATGGTGACAGCACAGCTGGAAACCCTAACGACCAATTGCTAGCAATTCATCGTGAGTTGCAGGCAATTAGTTAACAATATATAAATCTTACGTGAACTGCCATTATCATGATTGAACCGTTTGTCATAATTCAATGTTTAGTTATAATGGTGTAATTGCGAACTAACGTTAAACAGGAAGGGTAGTTAGAATTCGCCGTTTTATTTTCTGGCAGGAAACAGTATTTTAATTAAGCCATTAATTAAAGATTTTAGTTCTTGAAAAAAAAACATTTGACAGTTCATATAATATTCATAGTTGGCAAAAGGAATACAAATAATGATATCGAATTTTGACAGATTGTATGTAACTTACGATAAGAAGAGCTTGTGTAGTTCACGCCATTGCAGCAACTCCGGCGTGCGTCCAGCAAGAACACAGCTACTTACCTCAAAGGATAATTTTTCATGTTCCCATAGTCGTCATCACCTATGGTGGCATTCATTTTTTATATATACGAAGTCCTTCGGGAATCTTGACCCTGGTGGCTTTTCACAAGCCAATTTCTTGTAGTCATGTAGGGTTGGGACCCGGTTGGTATTTACCACTTTGACTATATGGCCGACACTGGCTCAACTTAAAAGAACTATTTTGAACTCAATTATTCATAATATAAGATTCAGTTTCCGTTACATTTATGCAGGATCAGTAACTGATACCATACCACTGTTTTCAAGGGACCATAAATAAATTGCGTCTTGACGACCAAGTGGGGCATTGTACGACCAGAGGCGAGAGGGATTTTAAGTACCATGACGTCACATTTCGAAATCTAATATAAGTAATATCCAAGTATTTTCAACACGAAATAAAAAAATAATTATCGCCTGACGTGATTTAAGGATGACCCCTTGCCGTATTGTAACCGTCGGTCGTGGGAACACTATACACGTACCTCTGTCATTTTGAGCCACATCTCGATGTTTCTGCGCTGCTGTTTGCTGAAGTGATCAGACACCCGCTGATGTTTCGCCGCCGAGAGTATTTTCGCTACCTGCTCGACTGCCGTGGGAAAACTTCTTTACACAACATGTATATTTTATTTTGTGCTCTTCATAGTAAGTTCGTGTAACTGACACTATATTAATAGAACTATTGTGAAACACAATATAAAATATCATGCTTAAAAGTAAACGATACTATTATTATCCAATGCATTGTTAATCAATTTATTAATTCTAACTTCCATGTGACAATACACTAAAAATTCTTTATAGAGGTTTCATAGTATCGTACCATTCAAATATATCGCTATGTCTGCAAGACTTACCACAAGAGTATCGAAAGGGGTAGGCAGAAGTATGTAGAAGTAACACACCCTCTTTTCAACAGAGATATTTAGGTGCAAATGTTAATGCAAATAATGGCGCGTCCATCGTCGTTTCTCAAACACGACTATACATAAGTCTTTTGAATTCTTCTCAAACGTATGCAGGTTTTCTCTCGATGTTTTCCCTCACCGTCAATCTCGTGGTACTAATCATAGTTATAACTACGTTTGAAATTGAGTTATATTGCTAAAATCTATAACATCTTTTCATCTTTAATGCCAGAAGGGTCCCCGAGTAGGCAGTTGATGGTAGTTATATTTGCACCCACATTTCACCCGAGATATATTTAGGCGAAAACTTGACAGATGGAGCGTCTATCATTGCTTTTTAGCCTTACTTATATTAAAACTAGTACAGATCGGCTTTTGAACGTACAAGACAGTCAGACACCGAAACTTCTTATAAACAAAAAAAAATCTTCTAACATTCTATAAACTAAATAAAAAACGGACAACGAATGGATCTTACTTGGTTTGGAATTCATCGACGAAATAAAATCGTCGACAACGGCAACCTGCCATGGCTGGCTGATCCTTTAGGAAGAAGTGACTTTAACCAGCTGTACTGCCATTTACCCTTAAGTTATTTCTTCAGGAGACTAGGTGATGAACGATGCGTTAGCCGGAATGCTCTTACGTACCTATACTCTAGTCATAGATGTGACGTCACAACTGGATGACGTAGATGGTTCAACAGCAGTTGGCAATGGTGACCTCCGTCGTGACTCGTTCAAATAACCCATTACATACACCAAAGTCGACACACAGAAGTAAAGGTAGGATGTTAATGAAAAATGTGAAAAATATGTGTACAGGCCACTTAAAGCATCAAAATTAGAGGATACATAGCTTTCATTTCATCACTTTGATACTTTATCGCTCCTTTAAAAAGGGGATTTATAAGTATGAATATAGCCTTATGAATGGTATGAATTGAGTAAATTATTTCTTTTTTCATTTCGATTGGTAACTGCGAATGTAAAAAAAAAAAAATGTTCGGGAAACAGCATGAATAAGATAACTTATTCATACACATTGGAACTTCAGAGCCTTGCTTGCAGCAATATCACTCATTTAACCTGTGTCTAAATTAATCGCCAAAGACATAGTAGCAACACTCAGTGTGAAGGTAGCTGTAACATGCGCCGCCATCGCCGTTGTCGCTGACTTGATGCCTCGTTGAGATCGCCGCAAATTTGAACGTTAAAACTATGCCGTCAGAGATTAATTTATAGCAAACAGGTTATAAACCATCCTCGCCTTACTTCTACGCGATCGACTGTTATATACCGATGCAAAGATGCTGATACTCACAATAAATATATACCACACGAGAACCATCGAGGAACCAGCGGTCAGCATATCCTCGCGTTATTGTAAGTCAATGTTGACACCTACAAGACTTACATTGCATCAAGACGTGTGCGAATTTGTCTCTGAATGAAGCCTTCATAGTTTGAAACTCGTCGTCAATTGTCATTTTCTCATTGAAAAGACGACGTATCTGATTATTGGTGGCTTGTATCAGGGAGTAGAATGTGCTCGCGTTCTTCTTGTTGCACTCTCCGCGTTCCAGCCACACTGCGAGGGTCTGCAGGGAAAGGTGTACTTGTTCAGGTATACTCAACTTCACGCATTCCCACAAGGGTCCCGTAGGGGTTAGTCAGAGGTGTGACACTCACTACCAGCCTTAGAGATATTTAGGTGCACAAGTGACAGATGGCGAGACCATCTTCGTTTCTCAAGCACAAAGTCGGGACAAATGCTTTGAGCAAAGATTTGCATCTACTTACAGGTGCAGCCTCAGCAAAGTCGGTATCACTCTTGACCTTGTCCGCTATGGTGTTCAGTGCCGCGGGTGAGTAAGGCTCGACGCGAGGGGGCGTGTTCGCTCGCCGACGCTTTTTTTTCTCGTACTCATTCTGGTCATCACGGTTCTACAAAATATCATACTTATTGAAGCATATATTTTTTCTCGGCCCACTGTACATCAATACGTACAAAGTTCATAGTAAATGTTCCTCAAAATTTTGGATGTAGGATGAAAGGACTATATCTTAATATCTTTTTTTATATACCAGTTGGGTGACAAACAAGCATGAGGCCCGCCTGATGGTAAGCAGTTACCGCCGCCTATGGACGCTTGCAACACCAGGGGTATCACTCGCACGTTGCCGACCTTGCAGGAATCTTTTCACACCCTTCTTGAAGAACTGTATGTAGATGCTGTACTCTCCAGGGAAAACCTCAAAGGGAGCTCATTCCACAGCCTGAGCATTCACGGACATGGACTGATGATGTGGACTGACCAACACTAGCATTAAATATACACATCTTGTAATCATGAGGTGATGCCTATGTCCAGTAGGCTTAGCCACAGTAACTATAATTAGGTTTAAAACACTTACCAAAGCATAATCAATGAACATTGTTAAAGCTTCGGCCTCAGTCTGGTCATGGTACTTGTACCTATAGCCAGAGAGGAAGAATGCCTGTTCTACACTACCAACATTTTCAAACCGGACATGACACACTCCTTGCTGGTGTATTTTAACATTGTCAATATTACCAAACCGGTGAAAAATCTCTTTAATAGCGTCATCACTTATTCCACTTGGTAACCCACCCACAAAAATGGTTTTACAGCCATTAGGCTTTTCTCTGCGAGGCATCATGGTTACTCCAGCTAATGGTGGTAATAGAACTGCATTGGTAACAAAAATTTGCTGCATGCCCATCATTGGCATTTGCTGATTCATCATCATCATCATATTAGGGTCCGTCATCATTAAGTTATGTGGCATATTTGACTGCAAGTTGGGATTCATGTTTTGTGTCATTTCCATCGATGGTTGGCCTATCATATTGTTCATTTGGCCATATGCTTGGCCATATGGCATACCATGTCCTACAAGACAAATTTTGGTATTAAAATGTTATAGTATACATATCTATTACAATATTATTATTATACATTTTTATTTCAATCTATTATAATAATAATAAGGATAGGCAGAGGTGGGCATTAATGATAAGCATGTCCCATATACTACAGATAAAGAGTTTTAATTAGTTTTAATTGTAACAATACCTTAAATAAAAAAAAAAACTGGCAGTATCTTACCTGGCATCATCATATTGGCCATTTGCACAGGTGCAGCTTCAGTGTTAGCACTTTCAACACCACTGTCCCACTTGGAGTGGCGATCACGTCTGCTTCCACGGCCTTTCTCATTTCTGTTCCTGTCTCTATCACCTCTATCATTTCTGTCATGGCGAGTACGGTCCTGAGATCTTGAACGATGTTTTCTATCTGAAAAAGATTGTAGTTAAAATGTATGAATAACTTCTCTTAAAAACAACAACATTTGACATATATTCTTAAATATACACATTTTTATTTATACATACTAATAATCCTTTCAAAACATAAACTTGCAAGGTACAATACATACATATCATCACGCCAAGTCCCTAACGGGGTAGGCAGAGAGTATAGAGCGCCAGTTCTCTCTAGACTTACATACCTCTTTCGCTTCGTCCACATTCATCAGTCTCTTCATACATGCTTGTCGGTTTCAAGTACTCTTAACATTCCCGTCCTTGAGAGTCCGACCGATTTGATCCAGGTAGTTGGAACGTGGCCTTCCTCTGCCTCTTCTTGCACACACTTTTGCTTTGTATGTCTGTTTCGTCAATCTTTCTTCACTCATCCTTTCTATGTGTTCAAACCAACGTAACATGTCTTTCTTCATCTTTACAATCACGCCCTCATTCACGCCAGTCGATTTGCGAATCACTTCATTGCGGATTTGATCTGATATCATTACTCCGCACATTTTTCGAAGAGATCGCATCTCAACTGCATTCAAGCTATTTTCATACTTCCTCTGACGTACCCAGGATTCGCTGCCATACAATAAGGTACCAATATCGCGTTGTGGACAGCAACTCGCTCAGACTTTTACTGCCCATCAACGCCGACATGGCTCCATTCACCTTATTTCCGGCAGATATCCTTCTTTCAATATCTTTTTCATACTTTCTATCTCGTGTGAACATGCTTCCTAGATATACAAATTCATTCATTTGCTCTAGAATTTCAATAAAAAACTTGCAAGGTGTTTCTATAAAAATATATTGAATACTTGATTCATACATACCTCTGTCTCTCCTATCATTTCGACTGTCTCTGCTGCTACGATAGGGCCTTGCCTCATTCTCGGTAGCGTTTGAGTCTTTGGTTTCCATCGTGTCTTGAGGTTTATAATTATCGGGAATTACAGGACCTATTAATGTCGCCGGAGTCGAGGGCTCAAGGTTCGGTGGTTGCTCATTCACAGGGAATTCCTGCATGTGGTTCATGGGCATTGCAGCCATCATGTTGTTCATTGGTGATGGTATCATATTAGGCATAGGATTAGGAAAGTTCTGCACCGTAGTTTGCATTCCCATCATATTCTGCATCATGTAATTTTCAGCACCCCACGAACTCATTTTCAATAATAAATAAACGAAAGTACCTATACTATAACTCGAAATCTTGTACAGGTACGGTACAGGCATAGACTACTATTGGGTACAAATAGGTAAATAATAGCTAGCTAGCTAAATACACAGAACAGAAGTATTGAATTTGTCTTTTGAAGTAGTCTTTGATACACAGGGCTCGTTCAGCACAGAACCATAGACACCAACGTTCATAGAGTATGTTATGTACGTAATCTTTATATGACCTTATTGACGATAGCGAAATTGGTTGTTTGGTAACCTTATGTCTGATATTTAAATGGATAACAGTGTTCTTTGTGTGTTGGTAAGTAGACGGACACAAAGACTACTGTTGTATTGTTGATAACCGATATACGTGAAGAGGTATATCTCTATAGAGTATCTCCATTTTACATTGTATATCATTATGGATTATTATACAGTCTATTTATATTTATTTGTGGGACATACTCATCCAGTATGTATTAGAACCTAAATTGTATACCTCTCTCAGTAGTCTGTGAGCATCCCGTTAGAGCATCTTATCATCAATTCTTACAATTTGGTAAAACTATTATGTGGTGGACACAAAAACTACAGTTTATTGGGCGGTGGAAATACCTGACCTGCCACAGAGAACCGTTGTTTACCCATAGACAACCATCATAATTTACCTACTCTACTTACTACTCATTAATACCTACCTGACTTGACGGCCGGGCGGTAGTTTGATTTGTTTTTGTGATTTTTGTGAATTTTATTACGAAATTAATTGGTAAAAATGAAGAAATGGTGGAATTGGGTCCTTGGTGTGGCTCTATTTTGTTTATTATTTATCGCGATACCTCTCTCGTACTCTGGTGGGGGTGATAGCAAAGAGGAGCTTAAACCAAGCTTTGATGAATACATTGAAAAGTTTAATAAAACTTATAAAAATGGTACCGACGAGTACGAGACGCGGTTTCAGCATTTTGTGGTATGTATATAAAAAAAATATGGTATGTATATATGGCTAATATTATCTAAGATAGAGATAACTCAATAAATGTGGGTTTATCAGTTAACTTAAGTTACTTTATCTTTACTTCTACTTTACTTTATCCAAACTTTTTGCACTTTAAGTACTTACCAAGTATTCTTGAAGAAAAGTTAGTATATTTATGTTGATTAAAGTTTAGTTCTGTGTTTTTTCTTTGTTCCTTTTTACTGTTTGCAATATTTCAAAAAGTTTTACATGAGTGAAAAATTTAAGCAGAGAAGAGGAATTTATTAATTTTAAAAAATGCTTGCTAAAACAGTCAAACATATTTAAAAAAATTGGTTTGTGATTCAATAGTATGCAACATAAAATATTTAATAATTGTAGAAGAAGCAAGGATGGTTGTAATTCTAGATAAAACTGGTACTCTACTGAATCTGCCTACCCCATGAATGAATGAAGGAATCTGTGTGATGATATGTATATGTAATCAACAAAGGAAACAATTTCCTATATTAAACATCACAAAATATTTTTAGGCTTCAGTTCGTGAAATACAGAAACTCAACGGTGATTCCCGAGGACCTGAAGAACATCGTGCCAGATTTGGTTTGACCAAATTGTCAGACATGTCCAAATCTGAATACCATGAGATACATTTATCCGATGAGAGGATAAAAAAGGCTCCTCATCTGTACGGGAAAACCTGGCGCCGGCGTGATAAACTATCAGATGACAATGAGTACAATGTTGATACCGATGTACCACACCAAGATCACAAACGGAATAGGACATGTGATAATGAGCCCCATGATAATATTTATATAATTATACGAAAAAAACGGGCATTATTGCCTATGCAAGTAGACTGGTAAGTTTTTTACTTTTTAGTACATAACATGTCAATCAATCAAACATTCAATGGATGGGAACATTAGGAGTAGTCAGAACTATCAAGTATGTATAAAGAGGCTCGTGAATGTAAGTGATGCGAAAGGTGAGACTAGATAGGGGGCTGTACTCTCTCTATCCAGTGAGGGACTCAGTGCGATCATATGCAGTGGCAGATTTACATAATTTCCAACAGCAGGCTGTTAAAACATTTCTGCCCCGGCACGGAATACGTAACCCTGGGTCACAGACATATAATATATTTTTGGCTCTACATTTGCTGCTAGGCTCCAGCCTTTGGAGCCTCCTGGTGAATCCAATTCACAAGGATGAATATGTAATTTGTTATAAGTAAACATTATTATAATCTTGTAAAACATTATAATAACAGGTGAGTCTTTGGTTAGATGTAATCTATATAACCAATACTTAAAATATTTAAATGCAAGAATTGCTGAGGATTTTTATTAAACGATTATGCCAGAATGGCTGAATGGAATTGGATGAAGTTTGGCACAGAGATAGATTACACAGGCTCATAGGATATCATGTTAGTGATTCCAGAAATACCATTAATATCCAAATCTACGCGGGTGAAGCCCCGGGGCCCAGCTACTGTGTTGTATTTGTATATCAATAAGATTTTTATAGTTTGAATAGTTCAGTGTCTATCATTCAGTCATGTCATGTCAGTATCATTTTAAGTGATGGGTCATCTGGATATTAGCTATAGTTAGGCTCTGTAAGTATTTATTTTTGGGATCAGGTTTGTTGTCACGTTGTTTGTCCGAGATGGACTCCTAACCTACTTAACCGATAACAATCAAATTTGCACACCGTGTGCAGTTTGATCCAACTTAAAAGATAGGATAGCTTACATCACAATTGGACCCGATAGGGTTTCGGGAAACGTTACTTTTTCTACTTTTTCATCCGGGCGGGACAGCTAGTAAATTTTAAATAAGAGATTGATGACTCTGGACAGGTATGTAAGTTTAGAGATAGCTGGCGCACTATAATCTCTGCCAACCCCGTTAGGGACTCGGCTTGATGATATATATGTATGTTCCAGCAAGGAAGAAAAAGAAAATGGAAGCCATAGTTTTTATTATATGTATACCCAATAATAAAAATAAATATTCACAATATTTCTGTCTAGTGTACTAATGAATTGAATGGAAGCTATTTGCCTGTTGACGTAATATTGTGTAATACATAACTACCTACTCAAATGCTTTTTTGTTTATGATAATGAATGTGGTTTGAGGTTTCTTCTCGGGGACAGATGTGATATTTTTAAAGGTTTACATTTGCGATGGATGCAGTTAGGTGGTGATAAAAAATACTACTAATTGTTGCCCCATGTTAGGAGGTATTACAAAGGTGTTGAATGATATTAGGTCTAACTTTTCAACTGTTTTTTTCTTTCAACATAACCAGTTAGTACGACATCTTTAGCGTCCTTTAACCTTGGCACCGTGGCTTTAATGTGGGTGGCTTTTCTGGACAAACTAGAGTACGGGGGGCCCCGTACGTACGTACGTAGTTTGTCAAGAAAAGCACAAAATTTTCATTTCAAATTTGATCCTGCGACAGGGGCAGCTGCATTTTGTCTTTCGCGTGGCGGGTAATTAAAATAATGATATCACTTTAAAGAAGTGAACAACAGTAGGTATTTACCTACCTACTTTTTAATAAATATATGTTGGGAAGATAAGGTAACATTATCACTGCAATATGAGACGCGGAATGAGAGTAAACAAATATGTGCAAGTCAGATAAAATAAAGTGCCAGGGATTATTTTATCTATAAAAATAATTTTTATATTATTTTTATAGATAAAATAATCCCTGGCACTTTTTTTTTTTTTATACCACTTGGGTGGCAAACAAGCATGCGGTCCGCCTGATGGTAAGCGGTTACCGCCGCCTATGGACGCTTGCAACACCAGGGTTATCACTCGCGCGTTGCCGACCCTGCAGGAATCTTTTCACCCCCTTCTTGAAGAACTCCATGCTGTACTCTCCAGGGAAAACCTCAACGGGGAGCTCATTCCACAGCCTGAGCGTTCGCGGAAGAAAACTCCTTTGGAAGCGCACAGTGCGAGACCTTTGTGGTTCCAAGGTATGGGGATGAATTCCCCGTCGATGGCGAGAGGTGCGGTGGTAGAAGGTGGAAGTACTTACATACATAATTTTACGTCCAATTTAGTATCTTGTTACGTCTACAGTTACGATCAATTTCTTGTCTACAATGTCGTTGTAAATAAATATGCTAAACAGTTTCCAAATGTAGGCCTTAAAGGGCCCTAGTTAGGGAACCTAGTTTACTATCCCCTCTGCGTTCAATGATATCTTTGAGTCCAACTCTGATTGCAATTTGTTTGCGGATGGATGGCAGACTATTATGTCAGCATGGCTGGAGTATTGGGAGGCGATTGTATGAATGTTGTTTAATATATTTTCTTTTGTGTTGTGTATACGCTGTGTATAAAATTTTACCTATTTAGAGTAATTGGCTACTGGCCGTTCTAATGTGTATTTCAAAATAATAAATAATAATACTATAGTTTATTATCAATTTACTTCGCTTAATAAAACATATCCAATGTGTGTGCTCAATAATTGGGGTAATTCATATAAGTAGAGCCATTGCATAGACAAGCCTACCTAAAATGACAAGCCACATCACCAACATCTAGGTACTATCACGAAGAAACTGCACGTAGGATTTCAAGGGTCGGATTGGTCGGGTAGGGCCGGTGGCTTTAAGAGTAGTAAATCTAGAGAAATACTGGCTCATGTAACAGGAACATGGCGAGTCCATCGCCGTTACTCAAGCACGACTCTACAAAGGCCTTTGAATTTCCTCTGTTTAAGAAGAAATTTAAAGGCGTTTCCTCTATGCAGGTTTCCTCTCGCTTCTCCGTAAAGCTCGTGTTCTGACTAATCACTGGACTTAGTTCAGAAAAACTTATTGGTACAGCCGGGTTTGAACTTGCAATCTAAAAGCTACCTCGACTCTTTTAACATTTGATTTTATATATAAAATAAAATAAAAACAAAGCTTTTTTAAATTAGTTGGAAGGCGGAGGTAATCAACGTGTTAATGAATTCATGGTTAGGTAATTTTAGCTCGGCCTTCGCTGTCGCTAGCAAAGCGTCAAATAATAAGAGCAGTTCTAATGGTATTATTTCATACATTTAGATCGGTAACCATAAAATTAATGGAGACCCATAAATATATACTCTTTTAATGTTAAAATGTATGTATGAACCGAAAATTCGCGTTTTAAGTTTTCTTAAATCAATTAACATAATATATATCCTCACGCCTTCCCACAAGGGTCCCCGAAGGGGTAGGCAGAGGTGTATAGGTAATACCCACACATCCACTTTCCGCCAGAGGTATATTAGGTGCCAACGTGACAGATGGCGAGTCCATCGCCACTCCTCATCTCCACTGCTCATAGCCTCCTTTCGGAGCCTACAAAAGCCGGGCCATAGTGGTGCATTTAAAATTCAGCGCCCTTGGCCTTTAAGATTTACCGCTCCATTAATGTACAATACCAAATCCTACCAGTTACCACGTTAGACGGCTTGTTGTCTAATCTTACAACTAAACGAGCTATTGAAATTTTGTAGGTATTTTTTTTATTTTAACTTCAGGTTCTTAAAGTCAAAAGAAAACCTGACCGCGAGATGGTGCAAGATCTCAGTAGCCCTACGGTAAATACGCCCCAGCGGCCCCGCAGCGGCCCCGCGGCATTAAACCCGCGCTTCCGGCTTCTTGTCACACCACTGGTGAATATCTTCTTCTTAATATTTATATAAATTACGCGTCACGTTGTTTGTCCGCGATGGACTCCTAAACTACTTAACCGATTTATATGAAATTTGCACACCTTGTGCAGTTAGATCCATCTTGAAAGATAGGATGGATACACCTCTATTTATACCCTCAATATTATTTTGCGTGGCCGGGTCTGCTAGTGTATACTCTGTGACTCGCGGTTTCATCCGCTTATAATTTGTTTTTTTTTTGCTGGAATTAAAAAAGTGAATCCTCTTAATCTATCTCTGTGCCAAATTTCATCCAACTTCGTTCAGTAGTTATTGTCTGGAAGGAGAGGAAAACATCCTCACAACCTTGTGCATTAATAATATTAGTAGAATTTTCTGGATAGGCTTCATGACGAAACAATATAGGGACCGGAATAGATGACGAAAAAACATTAGTACCTACGTATCTAAATTATACAAGTTTTGAAAACCTGTTTTGGACCGGTCGTCATTTTAATATCTAAGTCTGGTACATTCTACACCAATGCAAGTAACGGAAAGAATATGTCGGGTATCAATCAGTTTTAAATAAGTTATAATAAATTATCTTCGGATGTTAGTTCCACAAAACTATTGAAAAAAGTTAATGTATGTATGTAGGTATATGTATGACGGTGGTAGTATAGGTTTTTCTTGAATCGTTCCTATTTGACGACGGTGCAATCTGCTCGGTGTTCCTGAGCGAGTTAATTCAAGGTGAACCTATTCATTTAATGACAGTAGGCTATTAAAATCAGCAACCCCAACCCAGGGGGTCCTACCTTACAATTCGGTACCCTAGTTAATAATCAAAGTTCTATAATGTTAAATCAATTATTATTAATACATTTTGTACACTTTATAAGATCTAATCACGTATTATAATTATCCACAGCACAGGCTTCGTCCATATTTTTGACAATTAAATTCAAATACAGAGTGATCTTTTTAATTTGTCCAATACAAGCTGTGCCTGCGACTTCGTCGGTGTGGACGGCTTTTTTATCTTTCGTAAAAATGTTTTTTTTTTCAATAAGAAGTATCCAATGTTACTTCTAATACCTCCAAGAATGTGTACAAAGTATCATGATCAGTTAAGTAGTTTGTACGTGAAAGCGTAACAAACAAACTTACATTCACATTTATAATATTAAGTAAGGATGTCAAAAGAACCCATAGTTGCCACCCCTTAAATCTACCGACTTGCTCTAACTCATACAATTCATTCAATTTTATATAGCATCCAAATTACGATGGATACAATACAAGAAAATTTCCTTTCGAATCAAAAATGCATTATGCTCAAATGACTACGTATAGTCTTAATACAATATGTGTTTGTGATACACCCGAAGTAAATGAACTTTTAATTATCATTCCTCCGGATAATGGAACAGTTCTTTACTGCGATTACGTGGCTATGAACCTGCTATGAAATTATTATTTTTAATACATACATACAATTTTAATTACGTAACCACTTAAATATTAATTGCTTAACTGGATTCATGGTAGTACCATCTTTTCTCGATTCGCGTGAGTTTCATGAGTGATAGAAACCGCGGAGCATAAATGAAGAGACTGATGAATGTGGATGCAGCGAGGACTGGCGCTCTATTTTCTCTAATGGGGAAGCTCCCTAGCGTGATGTTATGTATGTGGCTTCTTACTTAATCGTTATCACACGCAGTACGTAGGTAGGAGCTACAGGTAAAGGACGTTATTACGTTAACCTTGGTTATTTATAAAAAAAAAAAAAACTTCTTCACGCCCTTTCACATGGGTCCTGCGTCCCATTAAGGAGTAAGCAGAGGTGAACAGCACCCACCTTTCGCTGGAGATATATTTACCAATATTCGTGACCTATAGTCGTGATTTCTTCTGAAAGGTATGCAGGTGTGATCTCGATCTCTCCCTTCGTCGTGTAGCTCATATTGTGAATAGAATCTTATTGGTATAGTCTGGAATTTGCAATGTTTGCGTTGCTCCTTAACCATTCGGCCAAGCTTTAAGTTATAGATTTGTACGATGTCGTTGCTTGAGTAATATACGGTGTAGAGAATACCATTAACTTCGATCCCAATACACGTTTTAACTTCTATCCGAATATTTTTTCTAACTGGTCCTAAACCTGTTTTGGAAACCTTTCGAGTACCTACCGACGACGACCAGTCACTTACAGACTTATAAATCGTCAAACTATTTAAACTACGATTATGTATACATAAAACCCTTTCTTAATTGGCTTTATGAATCTTATTTGGAAGGAAATATATTCATCAGATGTACATAAATGTATATTAGTAGTAGTGAAAAATAGCTTTCGCGTCGCATATAGCATAAATAAATACTGGCGTCCTACATTCTCTACTAACCCCGTTGGGGACTCGGCTTGGATGCGTAAATAAATATTTGAGAACGACAATGCATGCCAGCGATTGTCGACCCTATCGAGAGTTGGTTTTTGTTTGAATGTAATTGCTTGTGTAGTGTAGAGTGGTATTCTAGTATAGGAACGCTTAACTTGACCATTGAATTAGGATAATAACACTTAAGTTAGAATTTTAGTAAAAATTTTAATTTAATTTAATAATATTTGAGATTTTTTATTTTGAGTAAATAACCGAAGTGGCCGAAGACTTGCCTGCAACACAATTACAAGATTGCAAGTTCTAATCCCGTCTGTACCATAGAGATTACGAGCTTTACAGTGAAAGCTAACATCGAGAGGAAACCTGCAAACTTTTGAGAAGGAATTCAAAGACCTATATGATGTGCTTGAGAATCTATCTTCACACCTTCCTGAGACAGATCCAGCGATATGGCGAATTCGCAGTTACCCTTCTAAATTTCTTCTAAAAATCTCCTCAAACCTATACATTTTTTCATTTGCGATATATGTAGTATATATAGTAAATAATATTGTCTTAAAAGTCTCAACAATGTGATGGTTATAGGAGGACTAAGGGTGTGATAGGTCCGGTGAGAGACCAGGGCCTGTGCGGGGCGTGTTGGGCCTTCAGCACAGTGGGGGTCATGGAGACCATGGCTGCTATCAAGACGGGCAAGCTGGAGACTCTCAGTGTTCAGGTAATTAATTCGACTGTCCTTAAATTACTACGCTTTTGATTACACACCTACACCTTTTGCGGTCACCCACACACCCACTTACCGCCAGAGGCAGATTTTAGGTGCAAACGTGACAGATGGCGAGTCCATCGCCGTTACTCAGGCACGACTGTACATACGCCTTTGAATTGCTTCTCACGCATATGCAGGCTTCGTTCACCGTGAAGCTCGTGGTGTGACTAATCACTGTGGGTACATATTATATTTGACATTTAATATAGTCAAACTTTATCACCAAACCTACGTAAGATGAGTATTTTAAATACAGCGGAAAATAATGCGAAGATTGTTTAGACCACTAAAGCAATAGATACCACTCACCTGGCTAGTATATACAAACCTTGATGTAAGCATTTTTTTTATTCCAGGAAATAATAGACTGCGCGGGCTTGGGCAATAGCGGGTGTTCCGGCGGTGACATATGTCTACTGTTGGACTGGCTGCAGATCACGAACACGCCCGTGGAGGTAGACAAGGCATACCCCCTGCGGCTGACAGATGGCATGTGCAAGGCTAATAAGACTGGCACGGGAGTGCGCGTCAGCACTTTCACTTGTGACGAGTAAGTGGGCATTCGAATACTTCTTTATCTGAATTTAATTTAATATAGCCGTTGATTTATTAATAGCAAACAAACTTGCTGTCCGTCTGATGGTCCATGGGCATCGCTCGCGCGTTGCCGACTCTTAGATCGCGGTTAGATCAAGGCTATAGGTGCAGTGATTTATCACACCAAAAGCTGTGAAACATAGTGAGAACAGCATGTTTCATAGAAGTTCAAAGTTCTTTAGAAACGGACGAATAGAGCGTGTTGTCCATCAGAGTGTTTCCTACTAACATAGATTTGTTCCTCTTTCACGTAAAAATTACCGAAAGGAATTAGACACAGAGATAAAACGAGTTAAATTCAACACGAGTAATATATGGGTTATTATGGTTTTTTTTTTTTTTCATTTTTGTTATTATGGGTTATATTGAATTAATATATTATTCTAGAAAAATGTATGAGTAATATTATAAGTACAGTGGACCCCTGGTAATCCGACAAACAGTTTGCAGGGCAGTGTCGGATTAGCGAATTTGTCAGATTATAGAGTACTGCCTAAGACCTATGGTCCGGAATTTTTTACGAAAGAGTACCTTGTAATCCGACAAATTACAGATCCAATGATAAAATTCTACATGTTATATTTATGTACATTTTTCACGAAACCGCAGGTCACAGCTAGGATTAGAAGTTACTTTTTGCACATATCAGATGTTGGCTTAAATCATACGATATATATTCTAGTTTCGTGGGCAAGGAGGAGAGCATACTACAGGCGATAGCGACCCACGGGCCCGTGACTGTAGCGGTGAACGCACTCACGTGGCAGAACTACCTCGGCGGGGTCATACAATACCACTGCAGGTAATGAATATTGATAGTGTCATCCACGAAGACGCGGCCCACCTATTTCTAGTCGAGGGGGTCGCTGGATGCGGGGAGTATGACCCGATTTTATTAAATGTAATGTGCGTGTGTTCTCATAGGTAATCAATGTGTTGTGTACAGATAATACTCAAACATTAGTGGAAGGTTGCACACTTACACGATAAACGATTGGGAAGAATAGTGGCTTCCCACAAGGGTCCCCGAATTGTAGGCAGAGGTGTGCGGAGGTGTATTGCAGGTGTCTCCGTGACAGATGCAAGTCCATCGCAGTTTCTCAAGCATACGTCAATGAATTTCTTCTCAAGTGTAAGCAGGTTTCCTCTCGATGTTTTCCTTAACCGTAAAGCTCGGGGTGTGAATAATCACTGTATTAAAGTTCAGAAAAACTCATTGAAACAGTCTGCATTCAAACGTGTCAGTTGAATTAGCCAATAATTAAAATTAATTTAATAATGATAATTTGATATATGTATTATCATTATCCACATCACAGTTTTCGTTAATCCAGACACAGCTTCATTCACCGCATGCGTCAACGAACCTAACTTAGGTAATGTTATAAAACTAGGAGTCACTTTGGTTACGCTTTCATGATTTAACTACTCAACCATAATATTTCGCATACATGTTGCCAGATGTACAGAAAGGATATGAAGTACTTTTCATCTTGATTAAATTTACTGTTCCCGAGTGACAAATAGACTAATAACTTTTAATTAAAAGAAATTTTTGGCATTCGAACTTGAATGCACTTAGAATTCTGATTACCATTCTGAGTACCAATGAGTTCAGGAAAAAAACACACCACGAGATTAACCGTCAAGAAAAATAGCATCGGGCAACGTTGGGTAAGAAATTCAAAGATTCTACAGTTGTACAGATGCGGTTGAGAAACGGTGATGGACTCTCCATCTGGCATGTAGACACCGTAAAATTGTTTATTTCACATTAAGGTGGCAAACAAGCATGTGGTCATCCTGATGGTAAACGGTGGATCGTTCGATTCCAATACCTACTGTACCTAATAATTATTTTCTTCCAGTGGATCACCTATGGATCTCAACCATGCCGTTCAACTAGTCGGGTATGATCTGACAGCCGATGTGCCCTACTATATAGCCAAGAACTCGTGGGGAGCTGACTTTGGGATCGGTGGATACCTCAAACTGGCTATTGGCACCAATATTTGCGGCTTGGCCAATGAGGTGGCCACTATCGATGTCAAGTAATTGAGAAAAAACAGTGCCTTCAGTATATAATGTAGGAAAATGTTCATCCGAAAGGAGTTAAATATACTCGAATTCACAGTACCGAGGGTTGATTCAACTAGATATCGTAAGTCTATGTTAATGCGCATGCGCACGTTCGCCGCTGGTTCAGCGATCGACGTTTGTTGTTCAGCGTTTCTATGTTTTTACTGAAAAATTACTGTTACGTGTTCTTTCATAGCTCTAACCTAAGTATCAATATCTTTATAACTCTGTTATACGTGGGCATGTGACTGAACTTTTAATCCGCTAAGCCGAGTGAGTCTTGTGTTTGGTTGGTTTAGATTCACAATTGAACTCAATAGATGGCGTTGCGATCGTGTTCCACTTTAGCAATATAATATGAAAATATAGTTATGAGGTCATATTTGCAACAAAAATATTCACACAATTTAAAAATCAGGCTATCGGCAAGGACCATAGTCTGGTAGTGATCAAGTTCAATACTCACGCAACTTAAGGTTATTATACATATATAACATCCACTCTCCGTCAGAGATATTTTAGGTGCCAACGTGCCAGATGGCGAGTCCATCGCCGTTACTCAAGCACTACTATACATACGCCTTTGAATATGCTACTATACATAAGGGCATTCATTGGAAAATAATATATTTCTTTGCTGCTATCACTATTCAAGTGAGTGTATTGACCGTTTAAATAATTTAGCGAAAGAAATGTGTCCCTATGGAATGAAATAATATGAATAATTATTATATGTCGGTGTCGTGTTCACGTCTAGATGATATTGGAATCATTTCGAATGCCATTGTTCCTGTCTCTCTATCAATATTTTTAAACTGGCTCTGTTTGTACGTATGTGTGGGTCAAATCTCGATAGCTACATTAGCGCCACTCTGACGTTCGATTGGACTCAATTTCGCTTTATTTTCTATAAACGTAACTTTTTAGTATATTATCCAGTCTGACAAAGTGCCTCTAAAATTTTATGATATTATATAGTGTTATATTGTACTATGTTTAAGGAAATAGAAAGTCTAGTATATATTGTTGTGTTGTAAGTGATCAAACAATAGTATTGTTGTCTCGTGTTGACTGTTTTCTTCGTCCAATCTCAATTAACCCGCGGTATTATGGCAATCTAACGGTATACGGGATATTAAGTTTTGATATATTGTATTTTTTAATTGTTTTCTGTATCTTGGAACTGTCTTTATTTTATAATGTTGGCAGCGAATTTACAGGTAACCAGCGGTAATATTTGTTGTTTTTGTTCTAACATGCTGTTGTCTGCAGCAGGATCCTAAAATATTTTCTAAATAGGCTGGTCTTTTAGTCAAATTGTTCGCACAAAAAACTGATCGCCAATTTTTTTTACCAATTTACATTGAAACGGCTGGAAAGATTTGGATAAAAATCGACATGGAGATAGATATCGTATAACCAGAATAAATTACATACCGCAGTTGCTTCAGCCGTGTCATACATGTGTGTACATACATGTGTCATACATTGCCATATGTAAAAATATGTATATATATCTCGATTATGACCGGTGTTTGGTTTAAGCATGTTCTACAAAATAGGTTAGATTATATTAAGTGCCAATAGAATTAAGGTACGTAATATTCTTGCCAGATTCTGTCATCGAACACATTCCAATATTTTATTTATATTTTCATTACAACAAAGGTTATATGGAAGAGTGGTGTTGCAATTACACCAAAATAAACCTTATATAACAAAGTATAATGTTCAAATTACCTTACAAATTCAATGGCTGCTAGTCATTATACATTTATGTCTAAGAAGAAGAAAACTCATATCTAATATTATTGAGTACCTTAATTTCGATTATTTTAAAATGAATTAATTCATTATTTGTCTATTTATATATGTAGTTACATATGTATTTATGTTTAGATCTAATATTCCTTCGTTCTGTGAAATAATTTTGGTCCAAATTTTCTTTTAGTTATAAGAAATTTCAAACGCAAAGCAAAATATGCTAATATAGATGAAATATAAGATTCATAAATAAATAAATAAATAAATGAAATGTGATCTATATAAACAGGGATATTGCAATTTAGGACTTAGATTCATGTTAACAAAGTTTTACGTGCAATTATGAACGGAACCAATTATAGTTTCTTTTCATACATACACATATACATATCATCACGCTGAGTCCTAGAGTCCGAGTCCGAGCTAACGGGGTAGGCAGAGAGTATAGAGCGCCAGGTTCTTTTCGTTTGTTATAATTGTCAAAGTTGAATTACTTTTGTCATACGGTTATATTGTATAAATAGCGTTTATGTTATAAATCATAACTGTATTCTTTGAACTGAACAAATCGCTCTCTAATAGCAATATTTTTTGTAAGAAATATTAAAGATTTATTTTTACTATTATAAGTGTTATTTATCTTCCCATGCCGTAAGTTTTAGTACTTCCCATCACCTTTGCTTCAAGCACGACTATGCTATCTTTGAATTTCTTCTCAAACGTATGCAAGTTTTCTTTCGTTGTTTTCCTATACTACAGCAGAACAACATTTTATTCGAACAGATGCAATGAAAACTATCTACTGCGTTCTTCTTGGTTCCTCGTGCACCCCCATTGGCCCACACCTAGCCTAGGAGGAAACTTAACGTAGCCTGGTTGTTACGCGATATATATTTTTTTCATAACACAAAGGTGGCAAACAAGAATGTAGTCCGCCTATGGAATCTTGCAACACCAGGGGTAACACTCGCATTCACGTTCCTTTTTCTTTTCTCTTTTCACATCTTTTTTAAGAACTCTGTGCCGTCTATGTAATCTTGCAACACCAGGGGTAACACTCGCATTCACGTTCCTTTTTCTTTGCTCTTTTCACATCTTTTTTAAGAACTCTGTGCCGTCTATGTAATCTTGCAACACCAGGGGTAACACTCGCATTCACGTTCCTTTTTCTTTTCTCTTTTCACATCTTTTTTTAAGAACTCTGTGCCGTCTATGTAATCTTGCAACACCAGGGGTAACACTCGCATTCACGTTCCTTTTTCTTTTCTCTTCACATTTTTTTTAAGAACTCGGTGCCGTCTATGTATTCTTGCAACACCAGGGGTAACACTCGCATTCACTTTCCTTTTTCTTTTCTCTTTTCACATCTTTTTTAAGAACTCGGTGCCGTCTATGTAATCTTGCAACACCAGGGGTAACACTCGCATTCACTTTCCTTTTTCTTTTCTCTTTTCACATCTTTTTTAAGAACTCGGTGCCGCCTATGGAATCTTGCAACACCAGGGGTAACACTCGCATTCACTTTCCTTTTTCTTTTCTCTTTTCACATCTTTTTTAAGAACTCGGTGCCGTCTATGTAATCTTGCAACACCAGGGACGTTCCTTTTTCTTTTCTGTTTTCACATTTTTTTTAAGAACTCGGTGCCGTATATTGAATCTTGCAACACCAGGGGTAACACTCGCATTCACGTTCCTTTTTCTTTTCTCTTTTCACATCTTTTTTAAGAACTCTGTGCCGTCTATGTAATCTTGCAACACCAGGGGTAACACTCGCATTCACTTTCCCTTTTCTTTTCTCTTTTCACATCTTTTTTAAGAACTCGGTGCCGTCTATGGAATCTTGCAACTCCAGGGGTAACACTCGCATTCATGTTCCTTTTCGCAACTTTTTAAGAACTCGGTGCTGTACTCTATAAGGAAAACCTCAATGGAGATTATATTGCCTACGTAACTGCGTAGGCAACATACTGTAGTCTCGTATACAATCATTGGGTACAGGGAAAATATAAGTGACGTGGTATATACATATGTACCTATATATATTTACCTATGTATGTAATGTTTGTGTCACATCTGACTGGGGAATAATCAGTTTATTGTTCTGGAACTATAGACCGATAGACCGATGTGCCAATATGTTTAAATTCGTAATTGGATGTAATTTTATTTTGTTGTCGTTGACGCTCTTGCTCGTGACAACTCGCAAGAATTTGCAGCAAATTCATTACAATGCAGTAAAAACAAGTGCCGATAAAGTGTTAAACATACAGAATTACAGCAGATTTAACGCCTATTTGGAAATCTTTAACAAAAGTTACACCGGACACGAGTACTTTACAAGATTGCATAACTTCAGGGTAAGTTCATACATAAACTAATAAGTACATTTATACAATTCCATACCAATACATCTAATCCCAACTAAACAATGCTTATAGATACATAATATTGAAGCCAGACCATCATATTCATACTTATTTATATAGATGTACCTAGGTACTTATTTTATAGATTACTTACGTAGATATAGATAGGTACATTAATACATTGGTAAAAGTAAGGTTCTCGTGTTCATCATAAAAATCCGCCCCCTGCGGGAATCGAACCGGATATCTCATCTCAAGATTTGCCTTCAAAACTCTGACTATTAAACTAGATGGCCGTCAACTTTTAGTATTGTGCTCAAAAAACATATAACGTTATCATTTAATACTAACAAAAAACCTACTACCTAAGAAGAAAAGTTATTTATTTTACATTCATTATTAATTAAAAACAATAGTTTAACTAGTTAATTTAAATAACTTTAAAATAATGTATTCACATTAAGGAAGAGCAGGGACTCCTGGTACAGTCATCATTATACTTAAAAGGAGACTGGTCACAGTCATAGTTATAAGAAAAAGTTTGATACTGAATACATATTTTTATTATTATTTTTAACTAATATCTTTATAGTTATTATTTGTAGATATGTAAAAATCCTTTATTCAACGTAAAGAATACAGGGAACACTTACTGGACGTCACTATAACTAATAAAATAATATAAATATAGCACTAGTATCACATATTACAGTTACCACCATTTCCAAGGATAAAACCTGTCAGAAAATGAAATAAGCGAAACAAGCTCCAATTTTTTTTAAACATTGGTGCCTTGGTTTATAGTGGGGTATAAATACCTACATACCTATACAATTATTTGCAAGAGTAGCATGTTATATATGGCAATATATATCCTGATATTGTATAAATAGCTCTTTTTAATTAATCCAAAAACCGCTTAATTTTAAGGAATCGCTGAAGGAAATCGAAGCACTGAACGCCCTTGAGAACGGTGACGTAGTATTCGGCCATACAATATATTCTGATATGTCGAAGGCAGAGTTTGCGAAAATAATGGCACTTAGACCATCGGAAGAATGCCAGGACAGATACGGAGAATGTAGCCCATACAAGGCCAAGACAAATCAATCGTGCAGTAGTAACGATGACAGACAATTCGACTGGTAAATTATCAATGTAATACACCTACTAGCTTAGATAAGTCTACGCCACTACACAGAGCTGTTTCAAAAAAATCTTGATGTATTTAATTTGAATTATATTTTAACGTCAATAACACTCAATAATTTGAATGAAGCGAAAGCAGTATAAAAGCCTAACGAAAACTGGCTGACTCCTCCATGAGGTATTATGAGGTATTCAGCGTGTTCATAGGTAGGTATGAATTTTACCTTATGTCAACGTGCTATCGTTACAAATATTCAAAAATGTTTGCGAGGTAGATGTATAATGCCATAAAATCTGCACATTTATTTATCATCATTATAATCATCACGCCGAGTCACCTCACGAGGCAGATAGGGAAGAGCGCCAGTCTACATTTATCAGTCTTGTTTTATAATTTCCCTTACTTACATTTCACTTGCATTTGTTTTATAATAAAAACAAATATTCTTCTTTTGTTTTTTCTTCACATTCTGCCAAGCTACATTGAAAAAACATCCTATTTTATTTACTAGAATTCCTAATTTATCGTTTAGTTATGTCGATTAATGTAACAATACTACAGTTGCTACAAGAGGAGAGTAGGAAATCGTATTCCAGCAAGAAGTTTTTGTATGAAAATAAATGTTATGTTTTTTTAGGCGTATAGAAGGCTATGTAACGTCTGTTTTAGACCAGAAGATGTGTTCGGGATGCTGGGCATTCAGCATAGTGGGCGTCATGGAAACAATGAAGGCTAAGGAAGACGGCTTAAGCCGTGATAGACTTAGCGTGCAGGTATCCGATGATGATGATTACATCCGAAGAAGCAATCCTACTAAATAAATGCAAAATTTGTTTGTTCATATTCTACATAAAACAACTGAACGGAATTGGATGAAACTTGGCACAGAGATAGATTATTAGCCGGATTAATATATAGCGTATGTTTTATTCTGGAAAACTCTGAAAGAATCATCTACCAATGAAATCAGTTTTTTACGAGGTACAGGTAATACATTTTTTTCATGCCTCCCCACAAGCGTGCCTGAAGGGGGTAAGCACAGGTGGAACAGCACTCTCTTTTCACCACAGATATATTTATATGTCAACGTGTCAGTTGGCGATTTTGTCTTTGTTTCCCAAGTACGACTAAACGTATACTTATAGAAGTCCGTAGCCATATAACACAATTGTTTGTGTTGTGTTCCAACGTGGTGAATAAGGTTTCCAGTAATGAGCTCCTTGGGGGAGGGGGGAAGGATTGTTTTATTGTTTTGGCAACCGAGGGATTAGACCTATTCTGCTACCAATACAGTATAACTCTCCGAACACAGAGTGGCAACGCGCAAGTGATACTTCGGTATCGTGAGCGTAAATAGGCTACGGTAACCGTTTCCCATCAGGTGCACCGTATGCTTTTTTTCCACGTATGTACTGTATATACTTAAGTTAAAAAAACTCGTGTACGATTATTTGTTGCATGTACTCCTTCCAGCAATTGATCGACTGCGCGCCTACAAGTCATTGTAATGGGGGCAACATAGGCGATGCGCTGCATTACCTGTGTTACGAAGACATAGGCATCACCACCGAGGAACAGTACCCGCTCACACTTATTTACGAAGGCTGTGCCCTGCCTGGCAATAAACAAGGCAGGAAAATATCTTCCTATAGGATTGAATGGTGAGCCACGCAGACACAACTTATAAAATTTATAGCGTTTGCCACGCGGCCCACGTGGAGTTTGAAGTAATACTTTTGATTTTTCGGGATTAAAATGTAGCCTATGTATAATCCTAGGTATCTGCCGTTTTGCCGTGAAAGAGTAGGTAACAAAACTCCAAACATCCAAACTTTCTCATTTATAATATTAGTAAGGTATATTGTTGACTTATTTAATATTCGGGCTTCTAGTCAAAAGAGTCGGTGTGGAATTGTCTAAAGATATTGACTGTCGAATTACAATGGGGACTGGTATCAACCTCGCCATGTGTCACGTTGAAATCTTAATTATCCTCAAAACAAACATTTTCTTTTGTCGCAATCACAATAAATCCCAAGATAGTATTCATTCAGAATATTTCAATACAGGAGTTTGTGAAGACGACATGGAAGAAGTTATCGACGGAAATGGATAAAATTTGACATAGAGTTATAGATAATAATTATTATTAGCTGGATTAACACAAAGTATAATGTTTTATTTCCGTAAAAACTACCAATGAAAGCTAATTTTAAGTTGGTAGAACCGGGCCACGCCTATTGAGAATTAGTAATGGTGGTCCATTTCAGTGGCATGGATGAGAATCAAATGGTGGACCTGGTTCGCTGTCACGGCCCGCTAGTTGCCATCATCAACGGGGCTCCGCTGCAGTACTATATCAGCGGAATCATTCGCAGAGCTTGCTAGTAAGTAGGGTAGTCAACTTTACAATTGAGATTTTTGCAGATGTTGCAGCATTTTTGAAGGCAATGCTCATGAATAGGCTCATGTCATGTATTTATTAATTTAGTAAACTGGCCTTACTGGAGAGCTGTGGTGGCCAAGTGGTTAGAGTTGTTAGTTGCCTGCAGCACAAAGACTGCAAGTTTGAATCCTGACTTAATTTAAGTACCTACACTGATTAGTCACACCACGAGCTTTGCGGTGAAGGAAAACATCGAAAGGAAACCTGCATACGTTGGAGAAGAAATTCAAAGATGTGTGTGTTTGAGAAACAGCGACGGACTTGCCAGCTGTCACGTTGGCCTCTAAATATAACTCCGAGGAACACATCTCTCACGTCTGCAATTATTGGAAGGTGTGAACACAAAATAACGAACTGTATCGTTATCCTTTATTTAATTCATTAAGCCTTCTCATCTCCTTCACAATACGTACCATGTCGACCTCATCTTGTTGCATCAGGCCCTTGATTTGATACAATCATATAACGAGAGAATTATATTTTAGTATCGTGATTGGCGTAAAATTAACAAACACTTTATTCGCATTCGATTCAGGGGTCTGAATGTTTAATTCTCAATTTCAGTCGGAGCAAGGACGGCGACTCGTTCGATCACGCCATACAGATTGTCGGCTACGATAAGACGGGCAGCATCCCTTACTACATAGTGAGGAACTCTATGGGAGTTAATTTTGGCATTGAGGGCTATGTGAAGATTGCTATTGGATGGAATGTGTGCGGTATACACGACGAGGTGGCTTATTTGGATGTACTTTAACTTTACGGCTTTGTTTTAATGTTGATGGTACTAAAGAACAAATAATTAGAGAAAATATATATACAATAAGCGTTGTTTTTGAACTGTGTCAATCAGTTGTTCATGATCATGATAAAAAACCACAGAGAATAATTGAAAAACTTTCGTACAGAGATACATTATTAGCACATAAGATTGATTTGTTTTGTGCCAGCATAAATAAAACAGTACATAGCTTTTACTATACCTAAAGGAAAAAGCTCTCGAGTTCATCCTGGACAATCCAGAATTTATAAAGTCGCATGCGATGTCATTTGTGACGTGTCGTCATCTGTCAAGATTTGCTATAGTCTATTACCATAAAATAAATGAGCTTTGGAATGCTTAATTTCACTAGAATTATGTGTTATTGCTATCTTTGCATCCCATATTTTATTTCCATTTATATATTTATCCCATTATAGGATTTCACTTAAATATAATTACTTATTTCATTTTACTTGTCAGTTTATCACTTGCTGGTTACTTGGTGTGGTTTTGCCGAATCATGTTTGTAACGATACGCCTGCGGTATCAACCCAATGTAATCGTTATCTTGTATCGGAAACAAAGGTCTGAAGATATGGGACTGTGAAAGTAAATAGATACTTATTTGCCATCTAGCCCTTTTAATAATTCTAACCTTTAGCAAAGGGTCACAGTTATCCCTACTCATAACACTGGGCATTTAATAGGGGCATTTTTGACAGATAAACATCATGGCAGTCGAACTTAGTTCATATCTTTTTTTATACCACAATGGCAAACAAGTATATGGACCCACCTGACGGCAATCCTCCACCCTCCCAAAGGAGCTCATTATTGGAAACCCTAATCATTGCATAAGAACACAACACAAAAATAGTGTTATTTGACTACGGATTTCTGTAAGGTGGAGGTCCTGCCCCAGTGGGACAGCTCCAAATTCGAAAGGGAACCCGTTATGCCCTTCTTCTCATTGGACCTGATAGGTGGGACTGGGTGGACCTGCGATCGTGTCTCAGGAAGTTCAATCTCTTCACCCTAGTGAAGCTGGGCTAGGCTATCATTTAGATCAGTATAGAATAAAAGTTTTGGTAAAGTATGTAGATAGAGGTCAGTGAAAATAGTCAAATTGGGGGTGTTATCACACATCTTCAAGGTGTGAAAATAATACATACATACATTCATATCATCACGCCAAGTCCCTAACGGGGTAGGCAGAGAGTATAGAGCGCCAGCTCTCTCTAGACTTACATACCTCTTTCGCTTCGTCCACATTCATCAGTCTCTTCATACATGCTCGTCGGTTTCGAGTACTCTTAACGTTCCCGTCCTTCAGAGTCCGATCTATTTGATCCAGGTAGTTGGAACGTGGCCTTCCTCTGCCTCTTCTTGCACACACTTTTGCTTTGTATATCTGTTTCGTCAATCTTTCTTCACTCATCCTTTCTATGTGTCCAAACCAACGTAACATGCCTTTCTTCATCTTTATCTTTATCTTTATCTTTGAGGGCGTGATTATAAAGATGAAGAAAGATGAAGTGATAATAACATATATAAAAAAATATACTTAAACTTATTTCAAATGTAGGGTGCAGGAAAATAACAATTGAAGAGATAGGTTAGGTTTATTAATCCATTCCGGTTCTTAAAAGTAGTCAAGTTGATAAATAAAATTATATTTAAAACATATTTTTGTATGAAAGTATTGTAATGTTTCATGTAGTAGAAAAAATACACCTAATAATACAAACAGAGATTGTACACACTTGAATCATTATTGAATCAATGCAATATTAATCCTGATTACGTTTATACAAGGTGCTTTGTGGAATGAATAACGCTATGCGCTATCTAAACCACAATGAAGTTGCATCATTTTTTCGTTGGTATATAAGTGTTATCAAGCTGATAGCTTCACATCAGTGTGGAAACAATTGTATTACGGCCAAGACGTACGGTTAGTAATTTCACGAATTTTTTGTCTGGTTATCAAACTTAAACGATATTGGTACATTTGCTTGCCGGTTTTCTAATTTATTTCACCTTTTATATATGTAGGTGCTTGTTAAAGTTGATAAAGATATGTTTATTGTATATGATAAGAATTCGAGTGGCTAATAATGTCGTTCAGCGTGAAAGAAACACTTATGTAGCATCTTATTTGTTGTCCATAATAGACGACCGGTTACAAGAACAAAATTACTCAATGACTGTTAATTTTTACATATTTAAACATGCAAAACATACACACATCATCGCGGAGTGTTCCTGGCCAAGTTGGCAGATAATGGAGCGTCGGGTCTTCTACAGATTTTTACTTTCAGATTTTTTTTTATACTTAATAGAATTATTTTCGAACTCAAAATTCAATATTTAAAAGAAAACAATTCAATTTAGTTAAAAATTCAAATTCTAAATCTTTTTAAAACGTATCATAATACATTAACTTTTAGAGATAAGCCTGATTTATATATCTTATACATATAAATAGTAAATACTCCATTTCATTACAAACATATTCGCCCTCAGCTGGAATCGATCCCACTTTCTTTAGCTTATCTTTTCTTAGCTTGGCGTAGGGTCTGGTCTGGCCGTCACTTCGACTTACTCACAACTTAATAGAACGAGCGAACGATGTAATAAATATAATAGGAGTACAATAATTTTTCATACTTTATTTTACTGTAACGAACAAACAAGCTGACATTTTTATGGGTAACTAATAGGAAAGAAGCTACGATCCCTCGAGATATCTTTGACGCCAGGTGTGTAGACAACATTTCAACCCGCCCTTACTCTGCAACAGCTACCATGGTGACTTTAGATATCGAGGACTTCGGAACCTTCAAGAATGAGAAGGTGAAGAAATTCACTTGGCGCACGACAGCTGGTGTGTCAGTGTCCGTCATTACTTACGGAGCCATCATACAAAGTATCAAGGTTTGTTTGGTGACAGTCTACCTATATTTTAATCAGTAGTTACGCAACGACAGAGACCCGTGGACCAAGTGTTTTTCCTGGAATAAAACACTTACGTGATAATCAAGCTAATGATCTATCTCCGTGTGAAATTATATTCAATTCCTATCACTTGATTTTGCGTGAAACAGATACTTGTAACATCCTCAAAAACTTTATTTTATTAGTTTATAATATCAGTAGGGTAGGCTTCGGGATTTTTTTTTGTATTAAATACATTGATGTCCTACCCAGCTTCGTTTGGATGAAAAAAAATGAAGGTTCGCTGCTCCACTTATCGGGTCCCATTCTAAATCTAAAATCTCGGGATCCATGCACATACACATTTAAAAAAACATCAAAATCGGTCATGTCATTCTCGGGTTTGTGCGAAACTAACGCATGGACATTCATTATATATAAGTACAAGTAGGTATATAGATATGTTTGTACTTATGTGAGCTACGATTTTTCTTGAATTCTAATTATATATTAAATGCGTCTGAATAATTAAAAAAACATGATACGAAAATCTTCCAGTATTGGATTCTCACTGGGTGACTGTCGAGATACCACTTATCAGTCGCATCACAATAGCCCCAGTATTGTTTAATTTCATTTATTATTGTATGTAATATCGTACGTCATTACTTGCTATCAGACGTTCTACCTATTACAAACTGTTAAAGCATAAACAAATTCTATATACAGGTTCCGGACAGATACGGCGTGGTGAAAGACCTAGTTCTCGGCTTCGACGATCTGACAAGCTACGTGGAAAGGAACACGCCGTATTTGGGAGTGATTATAGGTCGTTGCGCCAACAGGATCGGAGGGGGCACCTTCGAGATCGATGACGTCACCTACAACCTTGCTAAGAACACAGGCGAGAATCACTTGCATGGCGGTCTTGTTGGCTTTGATAAGGTAATTTAGAAAACTAGAAGCTAGAAGCGCTTGAAGAGCTTTTACGGTACCGGTTAACAATGTAGCATTTTATATCTTTTGACAAGTTACTACAGAACCTGATCCCGTCTAGACTAATACTTGATCTTTGGTGATGATGTTAACCGAAGCCAGGTAAAGAGATGTTGGTCAGAGCCGAATCCAGTTTAAAATTGGATCAGGATTAATTCAACTAAGGCTGTAACTCTTCTAAATGACATGCTTTTAATGTGACTCCTTTCGCGGATACCGATGTCTATATATGGGTTGCCTATAACTTCTGGATTACATCTAATAAATAGGACAAGGTTTTACTGTGAACTTCTTGGCTGATACTGAAAGGCACAATGTACATGATCCACGGGTTGCAGGTTAATTGGCAATGGACTGTAAAGGACAGGGCAGTGACACTCAGTTACCACTCCAAGGACGGCGAAGATGGTTATCCAGGTGACGTTATCACCAACGTCACGTACGAGTTGACAGATGAGGTTTTACGCCTCGAGATCATCGCCACTACAACGAAGAAGACAGTCGTCAATCTGACCAACCACTCCTACTTCAACCTAGCTGGTCACGAAAGTGGAGCTGGCGAGTTGTACGAACACGTGATCGTGATTAATGCTGACAAGTAAGTTTTTCAGTCATTTAGGATATGCTGAGTTATTGTGAAGCAATTTATAGTGCGAACACTTGTTTGGCGCTGTTCTCGCTTACTTCACTTTGAAGTCAATCGGACTAACAAGGTTACCTTCAGGAGGAACCTCGTGGTGTGACTAATCACTGTACTTAAGTTCCGAAAAACTCATTGGTACAGTCGATAAAGTCGAGATTCGATCTTGCGACCTTTGCGTCGCAGGCAACTGCTCGAACTACCCAGCTTCCACGACTCTTTGTGTATATATTTTCATACCAAGCTTTCATTAATTATGAGAAATATAAAATATATTTCTCCTTCCTGTCTTAGGTGTAGTTAACTTAAATTCCTTTTCTTAGGATTACAGAGACGGATGCCGATTCGATTCCCACAGGTCGCTTGTTAGACGTGGCCGGCACACCGTTCGACTTAAGAGTGCCTACTAAGTTGGGTGACATCATGAATACGCATACCAACTTATTTGATGACAATTTCTGTGTGACAACGTATGGAGACAAGGTATAAACTTAATCTAACAAATTTATACCACGACCGATGACACCACTTTTATGTGATTTACGGAATTGCGCGTAGTGTGAAGACAGCGGTTACCGCTTACCATTAGACGGATCACATGCTTCTTTGCCACATTGGTGTAAAGGAAGTTAAGAATGTCTTTAATTTCGCTATTGAAATAACATAACCTCAAACTCTATGGTTTCCAGAAAATTGGCTTCGTGTCAAGAGTGGTTCACCCATCTTCCGGCCGCACGTTAGAAATTTACAGTGACCAACCTGGTGTCCAATTGTACACCAGCCACGGCCTTCCTGCCCCGAGTGAGGCGGCTCTTGTAGGCAAAGCTGGCGTTGGGTACAGGCAGCATGGTGCCTTCTGTCTCGAGCTCCAGAACTACCCCGATGCCATAAATCATGCCAACTTCCCCACGTCTATCCTCAGCCCAGGGGAAGTGTACACAAACATAATGTCTTTCAAATTTGGTGTCGAAAAAGCTGTTGGCCCTAGCGTAGTACCAGCTTGACTGAGTTTCATCAACAGCCATAAATTCTGAACGGAAATTAAAATGTTTTTAAATTACGATTCTAATTTAATCTTTACCCCATCTTTTATATTTAATACATGTGTATGTATCAATTAATACAATCATGCTACGAAAACCTTCCAACTTTGGATTCTCACTGGGTAAAGTGGGTATGGTCGAGATGCGGCTTATCAGTCACATCGATAGCCCCAGTATTATTTTATTTCATTTATTATATTGTATGGTATATAAAATTATATTGTATCTACAATAGCTTTGTTAAGTAGGTACTTATGCATGTGGTATATACCTACAGCTAAATCTAAATATTTAATTATACACACATGACATAGGCTCTGTCTGCCTAGTTTACACTCGGTTGGCTTTGGACCAGAGTCCAGTTGATTGTAAGTAAATCGAGCTTAAATGTAATATTAGGGGATAATTTTCTATGAAAAAGTGCCCAGAAAAAATATTAAAAAATAACAGAGATAATGAATGAAATTATTCCTAATAGATGACATTCGACATTTAAATCAAAAAATCAAAATTTAACTTTACATGTCATGTAAGTCATGACAATGTTTTCTTCAGCTACTTCTAGAACGTTATGTTAAGTTGAATGTAGGTATATTTTTGTTCATAACCTCTCTTGCCCTTGTTGAGTTTCGGCCAGTTTAGCTATTCTGCCTTCATCAATAAAGAAAACACTTTTATTTGATCTAAAATATAATTTATTTAAAAAATAACAGATGTGAATCGCTAATGGCGTCTGGTTTTTTTGCATCACACCAATACAGTCGCTCTTTGCTAACAGAATTTAATTGTATTTCACACTATAGGTAATATCTTCACGCCTTCCCATAATTAAAAGTAGGTACATTTATTTACATTTGCTAGCAAATACAATGAGGTTTAGCAAATTGTTTATGACCAAATGCAAATTGTATTGTTTTAGTTCACAAGTGACCACTAGATGGCGCTTATCAAAAATAGAACGAGCTATGGTTTCGTTCTCAGTGTATAATATTAGTCTAAGTGCATTTTTAATAAATCTCTTCTATTCGATTCACTTCAGAAGTTCAGAACGCAGTTGTGGTTTTATTAGTACCTAACCCTCTAGCGTATCTAAGAGCAGAACAAACAGTTCAATAGTTCACACGAGCATCCGAGGACATCGACTTCTTTGGTGCTCAACATTGGTCCTTCGAGCCGGATACGTCCTCGTTTTTTGAAGTGCAATCCCAGCCCGGGATACAAGTACTCGCAGTGGATCGCTGCGGCAACGGTACTTGGGATCCCACAACGCGGCGCGGGAAGAGCAAGCAGAGCAGTTCACGTGACGAGCAGTGCAAGTGACGTGACGCCACCGTTCCAACGTACGTTCAGAAGATCGACGGGGGTTTGTGAGTGCAGAATAGTTGCCGTGACGTGAGTACAATTTGTGCTTTGAATAAAAGTGTATTTTTCTTAAGTGTCTTAAGAAAAATATTAGTTAGTTTATGTAGTTTAGGACTTAGTACAGTTAAGATAAAACGGAGGAACGGGGAATCCATGCCCGATTTCCGACCCAAAGTTCAAACACTTGTAAAATTTACAAAACATTTTAGGACTTAGAAAATTTTACTAATTTTCTTATATTAATGTGAAGTCGAATTTGGTTTCTTTTCATTTATTCATTTTTAATTTAGAACCATGGAGGGATTAGTTAATGTTTTAAAGAATCTGCAAGGTGTAATGCAAAAGGGATTAACTAATTTAAAAAAAAGTCCTAAAGATAGATTAACTTTAGAATATATTGAAACTAAATTGGAATTATTAGAAAAGGATTGGAGCTCATATGTAGCAAACAATACTAAGTTACATGAGTTGTACGTTTCACATGATTCTGCAAAAATAATGGAGATGTATGACAGTACAGAGGATACATACATTACTTACAAATGTGTAATAAAAGCTATGCTCAATAAGTTCAATATAAATAAAGCAACGACTAAAGATGATAGAGAAATTAGCGGTAATACTAACGCATTTAAGTCATTAGTCCAACTACCCAAAATATGTATTCCAACTTTTACGGGTAATTACTCTGAGTGGACTACATTTAGGGACTTGTTTGTATCTCTTGTTCATAAAAATGACAACTTAGATAATGTGCAAAAGATGCACTATTTAAAATCACATTTAGGTGGCGAGGCTGAACAATTGGTTCGGCACACACCAGTATCGGATTCTAATTACGCACCGTGTTGGGCCCACCTAGAAAAGCGTTACAATAATAAAAGATATTTAGTAAATTGCATTTTAAAACGCCTATTTGGAATAAAACGTATGCAGGTTGAATCAGCAATTGCTATAAAAGAACTGCTCGATACAACCAACGATTGTCTTAGTGCGCTTAGTAATCAAGGTGTAAATGTGACTACTTGGGACATCATTATTATACACATTGTTACTTTTAAACTCGATGCTGAAACGCGAAAACAATGGGAACTAAGCATCAGTAGCAATGACTCCATGGAACTGCCTACCTTTAGTAAATTTTCTACCTTCCTTGGCAATCGCTTTCGCGCTTTAGAGTTCATAGAGCCAAAAAAGGTTTTTGCTCACCAGGTCAATAGATCAATCGCACCGAAGGCTATGGTAGCGGTAAATGATTATATACGATGTGAGTTTTGTTCCGAAGCTCACAAACTTTGCTTCTGCAAGGAGTTCATAAAACAGACCATAGATTTTAAACGCGATTTTGTAGCAAAAAATAGGATCTGTTTTAACTGTTTAGGAGGAAATCACAATGTTTTAAACTGCAAGAAACCAACCTGTTGCAAGCTTTGCGGTAAGCGTCACCACTCTTTACTACATCTTGGTGGTGACCAGAACAAAGGTCGAGACACGCCTCGGGCAGCTCTCAGTAACACTAGTCCATCAACTACTACCACACCGGTAGTCTCATCTCATATATCCACCAACCAGACTCTCATGCCCAGGCAGGTTTTATTAGCCACAGCTCTAATTAAAGCCGAGTCTAAGACGGGTGATTACATGCATATAAGGGCATTGGTTGATCAGGGCTCACAGGCTTGTTTTATTACAGAGGCAACAGTGCAGCTATTAGCTCTTAAAAAGATACCTATTCAGGGAATCGTATCTGGAATAGGCCATAAATCAACTATGGCAAGACACATGGTACAACTAAAAATTCATTCGCGATTAGATCCAGGTTTTGAATTGAAGATCAACGCGTACATATTAAAGAAAATCACATCATACTTACCAGAGCACGCCATAAGTAGCGCAGCTTTTGATTGGATTGACAAGTCAAAACTAAAACTAGCAGATCCTCAGTTCTATCAACCTAATAAAATTGATATTTTATTAGGTGCTGATGCCTACAGCGGTATAATAAAAGAAGGTATGTTGAAGAATCCATCTCGTACTCTAATTGCACAAAGTACCACATTAGGCTGGATACTTTCAGGTGTAGTTGAAAATCTGAAAAATAAAAGCAAAGAATTTAATATTAGTGTCAATCATGCACAATTCATGGATGATCAAATTTTAAGGCAATTTTGGGAAATTGAAGAGCACGTAAATAATAAAAGAAAAATACTTTCCCCAGAAGAACAACGATGCGAAGAAAAATATTGTAGTACGACAAGGCGAGAAGATGATGGAAGGTACATAGTTAGGTTACCGTTTAGAGATGAACATCCTCCTTGTGTGTCTGGCAGGTCACGCGCTATCGCTGAAGCTAGATTTAAGTCGTTAGAAAAAAGATTTAAGGGAGATAAGAACTTAAAAGAAAAATATACAGAAGTAATGAATGAATACATACAATTAGGACATATGAAACTTGTAGAAAAGGACGATGATAAAAAGGATATAGCAGTCTATTTGCCACATCACGCGGTGATAAGAGATGACAAGACAACTACAAAGGTTCGTGTTGTGTTCAATGCATCTCAAAAGAATAATAACGAAATATCCTTGAATGACACCCTGATGATTGGACCGACGTTGCAAGCTGAATTGAGACACACCGTGAGGAAGTGGAGAGTACATGTCATAGGAATAGTAGCTGACATTGTTAAAATGTACCGTCAGGTAAGAGTTGCCGCGGAAGACACCATGTTCCAACGAATTCTCTGGCGTGATAATCCTCAAACTGAAATCAAAGATTATGAATTAGTCACTATCACGTTCGGAACAGCGTCAGCACCCTATCAAGCAGTTAGGACATTGCACCAAATTGTGTATGATGAAGGTGACAAATACCCTCTAGTAGCTGAAATGGTCTTAAACTGCTTTTACATGGATGATTTTATGAGTGGATGTGTAAGCGTAGAAGACGGGGTGGAAATATATAAACAAATGACAGAACTACTACAAAAAGGGGGATTTGTGTTGCAAAAATGGAACAGTAATAATGAGCAGCTATTAGATAAAATAAAACTAATAGAACTTAAAGATAAAAAAGAAGGTGAACATATAGATCAATCAAATAATAAGAACACAATAAAAAATAGTACACTAGATATGAAAAATCAGAGAACGGAGATAAATGAGAACAAAAATGGAAAGGACATTAACATAAAAACAGATAGTACAATGAAAATTCTTGGTCTTGCCTGGGATCGAAATAATGACACCTTCCAGTACTCGGTAAATCTTCCACCGCTGACATCTGCATCTGTAACAAAAAGAACTGTAATTTCTGATATCGCCCGATTATTCGATCCACTAGGGTGGTTGGCTCCTAGTATAGTGCTAGCTAAAATATTTATTCAGAAATTATGGATCACTGGTGTTGGTTGGGATGAAGAACTAAGCCCCGAGCTGTTTCGGGAATGGAGTACTTACCGAGAAGAGTTGTCACGACTGAGAGCAGTTCAGATATCTCGTTGGCTTGGCATAAAGTTGGGCGATGATCTAGAGCTTCATGGATTCTGTGACGCATCCAAGGCTGCTTACTCAGCCGTAGTTTATTTGAGGATTGTGGATTCCTTAGGTCAAGTAAATTCAATGCTTGTGGTAGCAAAAACTAGAGTTGCTCCTGTCAAACAAGTCAGCATTCCTCGTTTGGAATTGTGCGGAGCAGTACTGTTATCAAACCTTTTGATAGAAACAGCTGAGGTTTTGAATATATCACAAGATAAGATCATAGCATGGACGGATTCCACCATAGTACTCGCTTGGCTTCATAGTCATCCAAGCAAGTGGAAAACGTTCGTGGCTAACCGCACATCGGAGATTTTAACATCTATGAGATCGACTCAATGGTTTCATGTTTCAACCAAGGAAAACCCAGCAGATTGCGCATCAAGGGGATTACCCCCTAGTTTATTTATAAATAGTACAATGTGGTTTTCGGGACCAAACTTTCTGAAACAAAAACTTATTGAATATAAAAGACCAAAAGATTTGCGCATAGATTTACAGCAGTCCATCAAAGCACATATTGCTATAGTTCCTGAAAATAGTAACTTCATGGAAAGATTTTCTTCATTATCAAGGCTTTTAAGAGTTGTGGCATATTGTCGTAGATTTTTATATAAAGGAAAAGAAGATGATTTGCCGCCAAGTCGTTGGTTGTTAGGTCGTATTGTAGAAAAACACCCAAGTGATGATAATGTCACCCGAGTAGTCACATTACGCACCAAATCATCTATCATGAAAAGGCCAACCAATAAGCTATGTATTTTACCTATATCAGACTAAAATATAGCTGATTAATCTTATTGTGTCTTGACGGGTTTGTTTCTTTTTAAAAATGTTTAATATAGATTAGTAGTTTATTTCTGTTACAAATGTATTAAAGTATACATTTACCTTTTTTTACTTATTGTTTGAACTTATTGTTAGTTCATAAGTTTAATTGTTCCTTTTATTTTTAAATGTAGTACCCTAAATGTTTTAAGATTGTTTTGTTACATTATTTTCATTTTTTTTTAATAAGTACAAACATGTTGTATGTGTAAGAACCTGTACATTCATTAAAGAACATTTAATGCATTAAGATCAGTACGAAGGACATTCCGTCACTATATGTCCTTGGTGGGCGGTATGTTTATGACCAAATGCAAATTGTATTGTTTTAGTTCACAAGTGACCACTAGATGGCGCTTATCAAAAATAGAACGAGCTATGGTTTCGTTCTCAGTGTATAATATTAGTCTAAGTGCATTTTTAATAAATCTCTTCTATTCGATTCACTTCAGAAGTTCAGAACGCAGTTGTGGTTTTATTAGTACCTAACCCTCTAGCGTATCTAAGAGCAGAACAAACAGTTCAATAGTTCACACGAGCATCCGAGGACATCGACTTCTTTGGTGCTCAACACAAATAGAAAAAAAAGAGTGAGATTCTATAACTGGGCGAAAAGAATTTTAAACTTTTTTCTACGGATTAATATATTTAATCAATCTAAAAATTATAAAGATGGTTTTTTGTTTCTCTGAATTATGTTTGTAGATACTATACTATGATGATTTAAAGAGAACACATATTTCTTAATATTATTAATTTATTAATAAGAAGTGTATATTTCATTTCTAGAAAATATGTTGCCGAAATCTTTACGAGGCATATGATACCTACCCCGTGAACCGTTCGGCGACTGGGATTTATGCTATGTACAGCTCGCGCGATAAGAGTTTGGCTTTGACCGTTATTGCGCAGAAATCAGAAATTGGGTATCAACGGGCAATTAGCGGGGTGCGGGGCGGGTGTGTAGGCGCACGCGGTGCTCTGATTGGCGCTCCAGTCGTTCCCTGCCTCTCGCACCGATACGACGTACCGCGCACTCCTGTTGTACAATCACGTTCACAAGTGAATTGCTATTTTCGTTAATTGTTTATTGTTGTCGATTGTTATTATTTGTTGAGTTTGTTTGTTTAAGTTTGTCAGTTAAGTTTTTTTTTTGTTAAATATTAAAAAGTGATTTGAAAATGCGTAAAAAAAACATTGTTTTAAAAAGGCAAGCACGGAAAATATCCAACCTGGTACATAAAAAAGGAAAAGTATTGTGTGCGTGACAGTACCCATGCGCAGTAATCCCCTCCACCCGAAGGTCAAAGCCAAACTCTCGCCGCGCGATCTGTACCTATAAGCGCTATACATGTATCAGATACATTGCACTGAAAGATGATCATATAAACAAAGTGCATACTTAATTTAATTATTTTCGTGAAGGAAGTTTTAAAATTTTTACATTCAATATAAGTTACATAAAATAAAACAATGGAGATTACCAATGTCGTAAAACTGAAAAATTTAATACACTCGTGACGCATTTAAATCATGCAGTAGGGACAAACATTTTATATATGATACAAATTTAAAATAATGTAAAGAAGTACTAATATGGATGAAGCAAAGGAAGTCTCTAAGTCTAGAAAGAATTGGCGTTGTATCTCTCTCAGCCTATCTCGTAAGAAACTCGGCGTTATATGTTTATTAATCCTCACGCCTTCCCACAAAGGTCCTCGAAGGGGTTCGCAGAGGTGTATAGGTAGAACCCACAGCAATTTTCCACTGTATAATATAATAATAATAATGTTTAACAATTTACAAACACAGATTTTACCATAAATCTGCCTAAATAGCTACCTAAAGTCTTGTAGCAATAATTTTTACCTTAACTCTAAATTATACGTAAAAATATTTTCGCAAACCATCAAGATGGTTCGCCATTCTGGCTGTTCTGTGCATTATTTCCGTTCATCTTCACCTCCCCCCAGGTGAGGTTGAGACTTCGCTTCATACCCTCGTCCAGCGGGGGTATGAGGGAGCGGGGCAGCAGGAACGTCGACAGGTTGAATAGGTCCAGGAATACTTTGTAGCGGTCACTGGAATATCAATTACATCATTACTAGTGAACAATATGAATCAGATAGAAAGCTGAGATGGTTTGGCCATATCGAGAGAATGAATGAAGAACGATTGACGACAAAAGTGTATAAGGCGAGTGTGAATGAAAGTGTTGGAAGCGGTAGACCTAGGCAGACGTTTCTAGACCAAATTAGGGACGTTTTAAAAAAAGGCCAGGTCAAGAGTACCCTTAACCGAAGAGCATGTATGAAGAGAATAATGAAAATGGACGAAGCGAAAGAAGTATGTAAGGATCGTAGCAAGTGGAAAGAAGTGGTATCTGCCTACCCCTACGAGGAAGAGGCGTGATTATTTGTATATATAAAGTTTTTCTACGAATTAAAACCTAACTGGCAGATTTCAAGAAAATTTTATTTTTGATTCCAGCAGATTTGACTTCGTAAAGTAGGATATATAATTATATAATATCGCTGCAAAGATATAAGGACGCCAGTTCAGATCATTTAGACCCTTTTAAGACATGGTTGTCTAAGACGAAGTTTGAAAATTCCTTTTTTTTCCAAATTTTAATGTGTTTTTAGCGATTTACCAAGATTTTTTACCGTTAATTACGAACGGCAGTTTAAGCAATGAGTGAATTCTTTTCATTTTATTTAATAAAAGTAACGTGAAAGCAATCTGACAAAACATGTAATTCTTAACAGCACGAAAAATATAACTGACTTGAGACTTTTCGAGGACGTCGAATAGCATACCTATCTAATGGTGCGAAAGGGATAGACTAATAGGAGGACCATATACGTATCTCTTTCGCACTCAATGTGTCAGGCGGAAAAGTAAGGTCTGTTCCTGTTATATGGCTCACCTGAGGGTGGAACGTAGATACTGGTATCCTGAAGAGCCGCCAGTGCCGAGTTGTTGAGAGCCTATCATACGCTGAACCATGATCACGTGGTTATCTGGTAAAAAAAGTTGCAATCTTTTTTTGAACGATGACATCTTACGAAGATTTAGAGGCAACACCGTACATAATAATAATAATAATCTGTGTCTTGAAATATTCAAGAGGGATGTATAAAACTCAAATTTAGAATTAGCCCTCTGTACTTAAAGCCTCGCGTGATGAATATATGAGGTATTCACTATTCAACGACATTTGACATATAGGTATTATATAAGGATATATTAGGTATCCTTACAAAACATAAACTCGCAAGGTGTTTCGATTTTTCTGATGAGAAGTGTATTTACCTAGACCCAAAGTTAACAGTTTGTACTATGAAAGTTGAGAATTCTGTCTATGCGCTATATCCTCATGCATTCCACAAGGGTTCCCCAAGGGGTAGGCAGAGGTGTAGAGCTAGTACCCACACACCCACTTTCCGCCTGAGATATATTTTAGGTGCCAACGTGACAGTTGGCGAGACCATCGCCGTTACTCAAGCACGGTTATACATAGGCATTTGAATTGCTTCTCGGACGTATGCAGGTTTCCTCTCGATGTTTTCCTGTACCGATTTGCTCGTGGTGTGACTAATCACTGTACCGTACGTTCAGAAAACTCATTGGCACAGACGGGATTCGAACATGCGATCTTTGTGTCGCAGGCATCTATTCGAACCACACGGCCACCACGGCTATTCATAATATTGGTAGTATGTAACTCACAGCGCCACTTAGTGATCAGACTGTCTATATCCATGAGCAGCGTCAGCAACTGATGAGGCTGGGAGAAGCGCGGCTCGTCGCGGTAGAAGTTGATCATAATGGCACCTTGAAGTGCTCGGTGGGACAGCCTGCAATCGCGCACACATGCTTTGCTATTCATATTCATTCAATTTAAAGGATACAGGGAAACTTATTGAACGTCACATATTAACTATAAATTACCGTTTTCATCGTTTTTTGTGATAATAAAACTCAATTAGGAAAAGAACCGGCGAAGAAATCTCCTTCGTTTTTTTAATTAAGTAAAATAAGGGTCACAGTCTTTCGTTTAAATGAACTTTGCATGATTTTGTATTTAGCAATGTTTCTATAAAGAAATGTACGTTATCCGACCTCCTCTCGCCCCTGGAGCGGAGAGCATCATGCACCGAGGGGTCAAAAATGGAGCGGTAGATCTCGCGTCTGTTCTCAGCATCCTGCAGGCGGTGCCTGCGGACACCCTCGTTGGGCTCTTTCTGGGAATAAGTGAATACACCATACATTGAGTATTTATGCCTTTGTATATGTAGGTATGCATTGAGTATTAAACATTTTGATAATATTTTACGGGAAAGGGCTTTTGCTCGAGACTTTCTATATATCCTATATGTTCCAGCTTATAATCTATCACTGAGCAAAATTTCATTCAATTCCGTTTAGCCGCTCTGGTGTGATTGAATAGAATATTTCTTGTTAAGCAAATTTCAATCATTTCAAAACAATTATAATGATTGAAATTAGCATACAATTTTAGCTTTCATTAACTGACTATTAAACTACACTGTTTCACCGGGTCACCCGAAAATGGCGTCGTAGAATACCTCGCGAAAACCTAAATCAAGACACTTCTTCATGTACCTTCACGCTCTCTCACATATATCACCAAAGATGTAGGCAGAGGTATAACTCAACACCGCCTTTTTGTGATTCATCTCACTATGAAATGTACTATGAAGCAAAATATCAAGAGGCAACCTGCATTAGCAGGTTGCCTCTCCCTGTGTAGCCTGTATTTCAAAACGTGTGTAAAGTAAAGGCGAAAAAAAGGGTTGTTATACACTATTCGAAACAATGTCGAAGCGACATACCATAGCGGCGTCGATGTCTTCTTTAATAACTTGATCGACTGTGGCCTGGAACTTGCCCCAAAAGTTGAAGCCATGCGTGTCTAGACCAGGAGTACGCTCCAACCATCGCTCGATGAGGGCCAGTAACGCTGGCTCTTCTTCTGACCTGGGAAGCAAATATGGTAATGGAATAAATGAATGATGATGCTCGAAAACAGGCAGCCCGTTTCTCTTTGCCGCAGTGTGAAATTTTCTTTATGAATAAATGTGCCCCGGTTTCCCCGCGTTAAATTCATATATAAGACTAGTTTTCTCGCCTAGCTTCGCTTCAGCTTAGAAATTGTAATCTTGAACACGATCAGGTCAAATTTACCTGCCTGCCTATATAACCATAACGGAGTATAATATGCTTTAAGTAAGACTTCTAGCGATACATAGGTGAAAACTGCAATCAATTCCATGTGTAATTTTTTTTAATCTTGCGTGTAAATATAGACAGACCGACAGTTTTGTTTTTCTTCAATATCTTAATATACAGACATATATACGTACGGTCTGTTACCCATTTTGTTATGCTGTTACCCATTTTGTTATGTGTATTTTTTTTACTGTTCTACTCTTAAGGAGTAATGGTATATTCTGTGGCGTACATAGATAAACTACATAGATATTGCATATAGCAAAAGGGTGTATATGTAATCGGAAGTAAGTTAATATTTATCGTTTCACAGAGAAAATACATTATACACAGTTGTTTCCTATTCCTAAGCTAGGCTGGACCTGTGATATAGTTAATTGATTCATATCGAGTAACATCTATGTGAAATCAATATGACAACACTCTGCCACGATTTAATATAAATATAGATCAATTTATTCGTTCCGAATGACGCGGGCGTTGTGATTAAACTGTAACTAAAGGTTAAAATTTATGCTACAGATGTGATCGGTACCGGTATGATACCCTGTATTCTAGTATTGGCTAATGGTTTTAAATTGTAAGCGTAGTAACATGAATCAGTAGGTATATTAAAACGAAGCTTATTCATTGTATGGGAACGTCAAAGGTTCTCGAAACCGGCGAGCATATATGATGACTAATGAATTTGGATACAGCAAAAGAAATCTATACGAATGTCTTGTACGGGACTCGGTGTGATTATATGTGAGCATACATTCATTGTTTGGAAATACATCCGCATATATATAGAGTCGTTTTCGCTATTTACGGGTTAGGCAGAGGGAGTTGAGCGCCAATCATCTCTAGACTTTCAAAACTCTTTTGCCTGAACCTCATTCATCCATCTCTTCATACATATATGGTTTGAATACTCTTGACGCTGAGTTAGGGTATCGACGTAATTATGTATGTATGTATAAAGTATATATATATGTAAAAAGTCGTGGTGGTCGAGTGGTTCGAGCAGTTGCCTGCGACGCAAAGGTCACAAGTTCGAATCCCGACTGTACCAATGAGTTTTTCTGAACTTAAGTACAGTGATTAGTCACACCACGAGCTTTACGGTGAAGGAAAACATCGAGAGGAAACCTGCATACCTCTGAGAAGAAATTCAAAGGCGTATGTATAGTCGTGCTGGAATAACGGCGATGGACTCACCATCTCTCACGTTGGCACCTAATATAACTCCGGCGGAAAGTGGGTGTATGGGTATTACCTATACACCTCTGCCTACCCCTTCGGTGACCCTTGTGGGAAGGCGTGAGGATATATATTTATGTATAAAGTATGTGGTATACTTGGATTCAAATAAATGAGGATTTATAACCTGTGCAATGCCTCGATGGCCTCTGGATCGTCTCCGAAAACGGTCTGGTAATTTTGATTGTATTTGACACGTAAAGCTTGTTTCAGACCCAGCTGTAAGGGAAATATAGCAAAATGTCAATGTGATAATGGTTTGGTTTTTGTTCTGGTTGCAACGTTATAAGTCATTCATCCGAATCCGAATGTATTGTTCGTTAGTTCAAGGTATTTGCTTTTCGATGAATGGACGCTAGTCAGGTTAGACAAAATACTGTATAATATACTAGTTAATAGGTAAAATATAAGTATAAGTTAAATAACTTGAAGAATAACAATATAGGCTTTAATTATTTCGCATTTTATTTATTTGATCTAGTTGTGTGTGGAATTAAGAGCGAAGAAATGCTAATCAAGTAGGACCCAATTTTCAAAGTGATTTATACTTCCAGAAATTTTTGGTAGGTACATTTTTGTTTAAACTGAACCTGGAGTGCATTACCTTATTCTCCAAGAGCCTGAACTGCAAGCTCTGGAATCCCGATGCCGGTCGCAGATAGTTCCTGAAGTCCATGAAGTCCAGGGGCGTCATCGTTTCCAAGATCATCACTTGGTCCACCAGTAACTGTAAGGAGAACAAAATTCAATTATAGTTTAATAGTGCAGTGAGCTAAAATCGATTGACGAATTGTTTTTGCGTGTAAGAAGCATTTCTAAATATTATGAATGCGAAATTTTGTCTTCTAAGAGTTATAATAACAAAATTAATAAAGAAATGTTATATTTATTTATGCCTTCCCACAAGGGTCCCCGTAGGTGTAGGTAGAGGGGCTTAGGTAATACCCACGCAGCCACTTTTCGCCAGAGATATATTTTACGTGCCAACATAACGGAGGGCTAGTCCATCGCCGTTACTCAAGGATGAATTAGTGAAAATATCTTTGTATTGCTTCTTAGAGTATGTAGGTTTCGCCTCGATGTTTTCTTTCCCTGCAAAGTTTGTGGTGTGATAAATCACTGTCAAAAAGTTCAGTCAAACTCATGGGCACGCCAGAATTCCGTACAGCTCAGTGATGTAGCAATAACAACAGCCTAAGTATCATATCGTACCGAGTTACAAATGGTATTCAGTTACTGTGCAAAGGCTGTGACATGGCACTTGTCACTTTCAAGACTATATCAAATGTTGGCTACTTTCCAACTGGTTTTGCACCGAAGGCACTTTCGCCACACTGGCGATACTGATCAATCATAATGTTGCTTACTAACCTCACGTTACATACGACTAATCTTTAATAGCTTACAAGTGAAGGTAGAGAAAAACCAATATATATTTATTTATTATTTTATTAAAACTTCCTGCAAAACATTTTGCTAAGGCGAACTTAATGCCGAAGGCATTCTCTTCCAGTTAACCTTTGGGTGATGCAGAGATAGGCATGGCAGGCTATAAAAGAAATAAATAGTTAGGAAATATAAACATAAATTCTTTATATATCATTATAATATACTATGGAATATAATATGTAATAATATCATACATCTAATTATATAATAGATAATGTATAAATACAATATATGATGTCATAGCTTATAGGAAAGACTAAGTATAGAGAGGGTCTCAAATAGGACAGTTGCTCGGATATGTGATTTTTTTTTCGTTTCATTTCTCTTGCATTAGTTTCGCGATCGATAAAGTTGTATATAAATACACATTAGGATCCCACTACGTTGTCATTTTTTGGTTCTCATGAATAGATTTTGAAAAAAACCCATAAAACCATGTTTCAGAGTGAATTCTGCTCTCTTTTCTATTGTTGTCATCTTTCAATCTATGGAGCTATTTTTTGCGTCGCCTAGATGATATATTAACAACACCCTACAAATTCTGCAACGCAACTGTTAAATTTTCCGAGACACCTTGTATTTTTAATTGGGGATTTGTAATAAACTCAAATTGTCTCAACCGTTATGTGCGCTTTTTACGTCACACACTGACCGAGTGTGTACTCAACGGTTGGCAGTCTTAATACTGTCGACGGAGATCAGGAGTCAACTTTATTTAGGTAGTTACCAACGTGATAGTTTGCGAGGCCGTCGCCTCCTCTCAGAGAAAATATTACATACATACATACATATATACATTAATTCATATATATATATATATATATATATATACACATTCATATATACATACATATAATAGTAGATTCGATATTCGAGAAATAAGATAGACAAATACATATTTGACAAAAACACTCAGATGATTTGAAACAGCCGTGGTGGCCGAGTGGTTCGAGCAGTTGCTTGCCACACAAAGATCGCAAGTTCGAATCCCGACTGTACTAATAAGTCAGCAAGCTCAGGTGAAGGAAAACATCGAGAGGAAACCTGCATACGTCAAGGACCACCACACCACCTGTCACGTTGGCACCTATAACTCTGGCGGAAAGTGGGTGTGAGTGTACTACCTATACACCTCTGCCTTCCCCTTCCGGGACACCTGCGGGAAGGCGTGAGGATATATTATAATTATATAGATGATTTGATTTGTCCAGAAAATGATAACAAATCTATTCATCACGCTACTAGTGTGAACCAGTTTATAAAAAATTTACGTCATGGGTCAAATGTCAGGGTTGCCTTATCACAGTGCGATGACGTGCGCATGAGATAAATCCCAACATACTCAATCTGTAGAAAATGAAGTTAGAACAGCTAACTATATGGTTCCTAATCAGGATCTTACAATCCCAATAATAATATAAATGCGAAAGTTTGTGCAAGTTGCAAGTGGAATTGAGAGATATTTTATTACCAAATAGGATATGTTTTGTTCCGAAAATATACGAGGGTGAATCAAAAAGTTCATAGAAGTGCATATATATGAAACCTTTTTGGATCAAGTTCGATATTCAAATTAAAGAGTGTCTATCACACTATATTTATGCAGACTGTCACTTGTTTTTGTCAGTTCGTTCGCATGTAATACATTTTTTTGTGCAACGATTTGCTAAAAAGTCAAAATTATGGATAAAAGTGAGTTACGTGCGGTGATAAAATATCTCAGTTTGAAAAAAATGTCTACGAAGGAAATTTTTTTGGACATTCAGCAGACATTAGGGTGTGATGCTGTACCCTATTCTACGGTTGCGTACTGGGTGGCTGAATTTAAAAGAGGTAGATCAAGCTGTAAAGATGACCCGCGTTCTGGGCGGCCTTTAACCTCCGTTACAGAAGAAAATGTCAAAAAGGTTGAGAATCTGGTTTTGGAAGACAGAAGAATGACTATAAAACATATAGCTGAGATCCTAAAGATATCTTTTGGTAGCGTTCAATCCATTTTAATTGATTCACTGGGGTCCAAAAAAGTGTCTGCAAGATGGGTGCCACGAATGTTAACCGACGAAAACAAAAAGCGACGTTTGGAAATTTTCAAGCGTAATCTCGAAATGTTCTAGCGTGATTCGGATAATTTTTGCCGTCGTCTTGTCACCATGGATGAAACGTGGGTCCACCATTTTGATCCTGAAACTAAAAGACAAAGCATGTCTTGGAAACGACCATCCTCTCCATCCATTAAGAAATTTCGAGTTGCTCCTATCGCTGGCAAAGTTATGGCCTCTGTGTTCTGGGATAGTGAAGGAATCCCTTTTATTGATTACATGCCAAAAGGCCAGACGATTACTGGACCCTATTATGCAAATTTAATCCCGAAAGTGCGTGAAGCGATTAAAGAAAAACGTCGTGGAAAACTGTCGTTGGGCGTGTTGTTCCTTCAAGATAACGCTCCTGCTCATCGACCGGAAGTTGCGCTCAACGCAATCCGCTGTGCTGGCTTCAATCTCCTTGACCACCCACCATATTCTCCGGACTTAGCCCCAAGTGATTTTCACTTATTTCCAAAATTAAAAGAGGAAATTCGTGGAACAAAATTTCACGATAATGACGCGGTTATAGCTGCCGTAGAGGACTTTTTCGAGAGTCAAGGAAATAATTTTTTTTCACAAGGAATAAGGAAGTTAGAAACGCGTTATTCTAAATGCATTGCATTGGAGGGAGATTATGTAGAAAAATAAAATATTATTATTTAAATCTTTGCATTTTTTAATATTGATTCCTAGAATTTTTTGATTCACCTAGGTATATCTTAATATATATAAATTACGCGTCACGTTGTTTGTCCGCGATGGACTCCTAAACCACTTAACCGATTTTAATCAAATTTGCACATCGTATGCAGTTTGATCCAACTTGATAGATAGGACAGCTTACATCTCAATTTATAGTCACAATATTATTTTATAGCATATTATTTGTCTATTATTTGACAGTCACAATTATGGGTTAGCTTCAAACGATTCTAACAAATAGCGATATCCGTTGACTGGATTGAGTAAGTATTTATTTATTTACAATGTAACATAACAAAAACCTTAGCTACAGCAACACGTGGCCGGGTCTGCTAGTAATTATATAAAATTATACTAAGTAGTTAAATCGATTTTTACGCGGATGAAACCTCGGATCCCAGCCTGTGACATAATATATCCAAAAAGGTTTCATTATAATTTAGTCGAAATAATCGCCAGCATTCATAATTTCCTCAAAATTTTTTTTTGTTTTATTGAAAAGAAGCCCATATATCGCGAAAACATTTTTTTGTACAGAGGCTTTTTGAAAATAATTATCTTTTTTTTTTAAGGAACACAGGGAATCCGATTGAACTTGGAATTAATATTATTGCAGTAGCGTTCATTATCTCTCCTACTTAAGACTCCCCTACTTGGGTTAAGGGACTTAGTCCCTCTTTAGGTAGCGACATTGCCCTAAATTACTAATGAGCAAAAAATCCTTACCTTTAGAATAAGCACGACTCTATTGAGCCTCTTCAATATCTCCATCGTGTGGCATTCGTCTAGACCTTCCACATCCAGCAGAGCCCTCACGGAGTCCACTTCGAAGATTATCTGCTTGAACCACAGCTCGTAGGCTGAAATATATATTTATTTTTATTAAAAATACGTAAAGCGTAATAATATACATAATTATGACCTAATATTATCACTTAAATATCATCACGCCGAGTCCTTAGTGGGATAGGCAGGGAGTATAGAGGGCCAGTTTTCTCTAGATTTACTTTTTCGCTTCGTCCACATTCATCAGTCTCTTCATACATGCTCGTCGGTTTCGAGTACTCTTGACGTTCCCGTCCTTGAGCGTAGGTTATTGGAACGAATGCCCCCCAAACGAATCCCCTGCAAGCAAAATAGGTCCTTGGGGAGCTATGGAGCTACACGAATCATATAACCAGACGATGTTAGAAATATAACATTTAAAAGGGGCCTTACTGCACTAACTCCATCATTATTATTTACGAGTGAGAAAGAGGCATTTATATACGTCATATACATCTGTCTCTTACGCACTCAGTAAATTACGTGCATTATGTAAGTACATATATGAAATAACAGTCTACCATCTCCGGATATTGCTAGCTTGACTGATCCTACCAATTTTGTAAATGTGAACTTTTCAGGACGTGTCAGTGTTTGTGTCTCAATCGCGCCAGAACGGCTGAACGGAATTGGATGAAATTTGCCACAGTGATAGATATTAAGCATGATTAAAAATATGTTTTATTCCAGAAATTAAACCATGAATGAAAGAATCTATTAGAGATAGCAATTCTGTACCTTGATGTGTAACAATGAACAAGTGTTCGTCATGGACCGGCTTGGAAGACTCAGCGCTGAGCATCCTCTGCGCAGTAAGTAGTTTGTCCAGCATCAGATACTCGCCGTACAGCATCCCGGCTTCGTTGCCCAGGTGACTGCCGTCCTGGCCCGCGGACTCGTCCATCACCGATCTAAAGACATAATTATTTGAAACTAGCTCTGCAGTTCCATCAGCGTAAAATTTGATTGCATTGATGATGTTTCTTCTAGGTGGAAACATATCCTATGTGTTAATCACACTAATAATCTATCTCTGTGGTAAATTTCATCCGATTCCGTTCAGTAGTTTTTGCGTGAAAGAGGTCCTTACAAACATTTGCATTTATACTATTACACGGAATGAATATAAGATTGGAATGGCTTAATTCCTGCAGTATAAGTATTGATTGAGATTTAAAAGCCTGATCTGGTCCAATCTGTACGTGAACAGTATTTATAGTTATCACAACGCCAGCTTTACGTTTAACATCCTCACGCCTTCCCACTTGGGTCCCCGAAGGGGTAGGCAGAGGTGTATATGTAATACCCATACACCCACTTTCCGCCGGAGATATAGGTGCCAATGTGATAGATGGCTAGTCCATCGCCGTTACTCAAACACGACTATACATATTCCTTTGAATGGCTTCTCAGACGTATGCGGGTTTCCTCTCGATGTTTTCCTTCACCGTAAAGCTCGTGGTTTGATTAATCACTGTACTTAAGTTCAGAAAACTCATTGGTGCAGTCGGAATTCGAACTTGCGATCTTTGTGTCGCAGGCAACTAATTGAACCACTCGGGCACCACGGCTTATTTAAGGTAAACATTATAAAGAAACCTAAAATGCTAAGGAGGAAATGTATTGACGTTTGTAAGTTGTGCTTGACAGCTAAAAATATGCAAGTAGGTTCCTTAAGTCTATAATTTTTTATTGTAATACGTTCGAATAAACGTTCAACTATACGTTTTTCATTCGTAAACCCCTCTCTTATTAAATTGACTCGACATACAACTCGACCGTTCTTATTAAAAAAAAACCTCGCAGTTCGAATTTAAAGGTAGGGTTCTGCCGTTGTCTTAGTAATAACAATGATTGAATGAAAAGTCTGACGAACCGGATATATAAGGCGCAAGTGTGTGGAAGAATAGGCAAAAGAAAATCACGTTCCCACTCCTAGATCAAATCGATCGACACTTTAGGGTGGAAACGTCAAGAGTACCTACATGAAACCGCCGAGTATGTATGAGGACTGATGAATGGAGACGAAGAGAAAGAGGTATGTAAGAATTGGAAGAAATTCCACTCTACTCTGTCTGCCTAGCCGTGAGGGAGTCGGCGTGATGTATGTAAAATAATAATAATAAATAATACATATATCCTCACACCTTCCCATAAGGGTCCCCGAAGGGGTAGGCAGAGGTATATAGGTAATACCCACACACCCACTTTCCGCCAGAGGTATATTAGGTGCCAACGTGACAGATGGCGAGTCCATCGCCGTTACTCAAGCACGACTATACATACGCTTTTGAATTTCTTCTCAGACGTATGCAGGTTTCCTCTCGATGTTTTCCTTCACCGTAAAGCTCGTGGTGTGACTAATCACTGTACTTAAGTTCAGAAAAACTCATTGGTACAGTCGGGATTCGAACTTGCGACCTTGGCGTCGCAGGCAACTGCTCGAACCACTTGGCCACCACGTCGTTGTGATGTACGTACATATGTTTAATTATTGTAACTCGTCTTTTTTGTATTACGGGACCCTAAAACATACTATAATCGTCGCTTGTTAAACATTATTCAAGTTTGCATCAACTTGCTTGACAGGGTATGGAACAGGTGCTCAACTTAAACGGTTTATATTTTTCTTACTACTAGTCATACTTGAACTGGGAATTGGCGTTCTTCTCTCCCTGCATAACATCTGAGGAATTGGGTAGGATAATATGTACTTATAACGAATAACGGAAGAGTAGTTGACAGAAGTGAAACAAGTCACCCTAATAATAACACTGGTTGATAGATAGCGTAGGTTCTCTGTATAGTCTGGACCTTATCATAAGATATGGTACCTAATTATTTAAATAATAAAAATAATACCTTATTAGAGAACCTACCTAGATCAAAATGATCGGAAGCAAGAATGTGGACTTCAAGAGTAACTGAAACCGGCGAGCATGTATGAAGAGACTAATAGATGTGGATGAAGCGAAAGGGGTATGCAAGTATAGAAATGGTGCTCTAATCTCTCTGAGAGTAGAATGCCAGTTCTGTCTAGATCATCTTTCGTCCTGTGAGGGACACGGCGTGACAGTATGTATGTATGTTTGAAAGCTATACTGTGGGAACCCTAAAACGATGGATATACTTATATAGATAAAATATATACTTACATAAATACTTTGGAAATCCAATAGGTACTAAATGTTAATATACCTTAAGCCTTAGGTTTCGTAGGAAATACTCGAATGCTGTTAAAAAGATATCTACTTCAAATAAATTGCATGAATCTCATTAAAAAGGCATACTTTTAATAAGCCTTAATATGCCCACAAATAATTTATGTAGGGCATAAAAAGTTATGGCGCAATTAAAATGTATAAGAAGACGCATCATCCGGTTGTTTTTCATTTAAATGTTTCTTTTATTGGTTTCATACATTATACATTAAATTTGATTAGAGATAGGTGTTGAGATATATAATCTAATTTATTGATTTACTTATTCCCACTTAAGTGAGTAAGTTTTCACGATGTCATAACAACACTTAGGTTATTAAAGTGAGTTACCATTTACGAAACATGCGAACAAGTATTATATTGACAAATGTATTGTTTCTTAAACATCACCACGCCTTCTCACAAGGGTCCCTGAAGAAGACTCTCTACCAGAAATATATTTTAAGTGCCAACGTGACAGATGGCGAGTCCATCGCCGTTAATCAAGCACGACTATACCTACATACGATACGCCTTCGAATTTCTTCTCAAACGTATGCAAGTTTCGCTCATGGTGTGAAAAATCACTGTAATCGGGATTCGAAATTTCAATCTTTTAGTCTTTCAATCTCTTACTATAATTATTGATGAATAAAGCCATTCATCTGCGCTAACCACAAGTACCTACATATCTTTATGCAACTATGCATAATTTTCTTCGTACTATAAATTTACTTCTCAACTTCTTCAACAAATTTTAATCGGCTCCTTAAATTAATAAAAGCTGTAGGTGCGAGATTTTTTATTGTATTCGAATGATATCCATAATGAGATGAATGAGATTTGAATACGATTGTACGCTTTTTCCTACGCACGCATAATTGTTGTAATAATTATTATTACTACAAGCTGAAGTTATGCACTTAACCTAAAACATATTAACCTACCTACGCCGGTTTAGCTATGTTAATGGCGAATAAAGGTACATACGCTTTTTAATTAGTTAACTTAGCGGCACTTATTCGATTTGATAAAAAAATGTTCTGCTCTTTTTATATTTTATTTTCCATAGATATAATCTTGATAAATAAAAAAAAATTATATACATACCTCATTGGACAAGCCATGTTTAGGAGAATAAGAAAACAAATCCAAATTCCAAACACAAAATGTTCGCGCGCCGTTAGCACGCGTTTTCTTACCGCGCGCGGTCACATGTAACTGATAATCTGAGAGCAGACCAGTGTCGATTTCGTCACTCGCTCTTTCAAGATAAAATAGCGTTATTCTTGACAGATTCTGAATGAACTTTATTAATGCTAGGCCAGTCACAAGATGTTTAAAGAATGTTGAAAACAAACAGAGCGAAACAATTACATATTACGCTCCACAAATACGTATGTTAAATTAGTGCTCGTCCGTCCATACGTTCCGATTCCCCCGTTATTAAAACAGAGAATTGCTGACGCCGATACATAAGAAATAGAAATACACATAGGTATTATGTTGTTTGCTGATTTGCCGTTTTACAATGCTTCTTTAGGTTATAGGTACCTAGGTATAATATAATAATATATCCTCACGCCTTCCTACAAGGGTCCCCGAAGGGGTAGGCAGAGGTGTATAGGTAATACTCACACACCCACTTTCCGCTAGAGGTATATTAGGTGCCAACGTGACAGATGGCGAGTCCATCGCCGTTACTCCAGCACGACTATACATACCTAGGTAATAACTGGTAAATTCGATGCGGCTTGGCGGGGAAATAATAGGTAGCGATAGTAATTTATATATCACTATAGCGATAGGTAAATATCACATCTTTCCACAAGGTAAAGGTAAAGGTAGGCAGAGGTAGATAATTTTTCGCACAGGTGTATTTAGATAGGAGCCAAGACAGATCGTGAGCGCTACAGTGAGGGCATTTTGCTTCCTTAACAAAATGAGGGAGAACTATGCTGGATAGAGTAAAATAAGATTGCATGAAACGTTATTGCCAATTAGATGTTTTAAGCATTTTTATAGCGGATGGGAATGAATGAAATTATCCTTTCACACAAATTATGCGTGGTGCAGAATGTTAATTAAATAGTTTTTTTCTTAAATATTTACTTTTCATACGAGTACGAATTGTTATCCGTCACTTTTCATGCGATCTCGTATTTGATGACGCAAGCGGGCTACAGTTGTCTCAGCCAACAAGTACTAGTTATATTTTTGTCTGTGCCAAATCTGATGCCATCACCTGATAGCTCTAAACACCCAATGTCTCAACACTCCATTATTGGTTTGTACGTATTTCAACCATCCGAAAATAACTAATTTGACGAATTTTAGAGCTTTCAGGGTATTAATCCTCATTATAACAGAGAATCGGTAATCTGACGAGAAATACAGTTATACATTTTTTATATTTTTAAAAGCCGTGGTGGCCGATTGGTTCGAGCGAGCGTTCGAGAGTTGCCTGCGACGCAAAGGTCGCAAGTTCGAATCCCGACTGTACCAATGAGTTTTTCTGAACTTAAGGACAGTGATTAGTCACACCACGAGCTTAACGGTGAAGGAAAACATCGAGAGGAAACCTGCTTACGTCTGAGAAGAAATTCAAAGGCGTATGTATAGTCGTGCTGGAGTAACGGCGATGGACTCGCCATCTGTCACTTTGGCACCTATACACGTGAAGGCGTGAGGATATTTATATTATTATTTATATTTTTAAATTCTCATTTAAATAGATAGACCCACACAGATATTAACTTTAAATGTTGATCAATACAATTATGTAATTACTAGCTTTTGTCTTTTTGCTCGGGGAGTTCGGAAATGTAGCCTATGTCCTAATCCTAGGTATAGGAATCTCCAAACTTACAAACTGTTGCCTTTATAATATTAGTACGATACGCATAACGGATGCACGACCCACCTAATAACTGGTTAAAGGACGAAGGAGTATTCTTATACAATATAATTTTATGCAATTGCAAGGGCTGGTGCAAGCCTCGTGTTTTGCTTAGCTTGGACAATGGAACCGTTATCTGAAAAGACCTGGTTACCTAACGTTGCTGCAACAAGTTAGTTAGTAACGTTGTTACAAAGTTGAACACGAGAATAGTGTAGATATTATTTGCCAAATAGTCTTTCGTAAGAATGAGGTACAACTCTGCTTCAAGCTTCAATGTATAACCAGTGGCAATGACATATGCCTCTTCCATCAAAATTCGAGCATGTATTTTATTAGAGTATACGCCGGTGTGCTCGTTATCCGGAGACCAACTCTCATAATTAATCAAAGCGAAATCATGTGATATAAAGTAACGGAAGCAGAAATAGCAGAGAGCCTTGAGATTTCAATGCTAATCTCTTAAAAAACGATTCGCTTAAACAACAGAAAGCTTGGATTATCGCTCGTAGTTGTATTGTACTATGTATTATAGATACTATGGCATCTATTGTGTTGGTCAGGTTTTTCATCAGGTTTTATTGTACACTATTTAACTATTTAAATTGACAACCAGTGCGTATCGTCATAAAGAGGAAGTAAGTTTTTACGAATTAATTTTCCACCAGTTGACTTCAGTTTGGTATTTTCCTACGGTACGTCACCGATGGGGGGGAGGGGATTAAAAATTGGGAACCTGCAGCCTGCGGCCCCTCGACAGATTTGTAGATAAAACTTTAGCGCCTGTCAGTTTCATTATAGCATCATTGAATACATTGAAAATGAAGAACGGAAATAGATGAATTATTATTTTTGAGGCAACTAGATAAAATTAAATAAACGGATTTGCAACTGGATTGACCAGGGATCTATAATAATATATCCTCACGCCTTCCCACAAGGGTCCCCGAAGGGGTAGGCAGAGGTGTATAGGTAATACCCACACACCCACTTTCCGCCAGAGGTATATTAGGTGCCAGGGATCTAATCTACATAAATTGAAGAAGTTCGAATTTCCTGATAATTCGTGTTAAGATAAGAGATATTTATTGCACCTTTGTCTTCAATGGCCTAGTTATTTATGCGAGTCAAGAGCACTGGCAAATACTGGCACCTTTTTAAATTATCTTTATAAATGTCAAGCCGACATTGTCTTTTACTTGTCAATCTAGGATTAGTTTGATTTTGATTAATTTTTTTGTTGATTGTAAATTAATGTGGTGTTTAGGTTGATCGTTATTAAATACAGTGAACTGTATTATCTTTGGGTAAAGTTATGTTTACCGCTTCAAAAATTATAAGGTTTGTAGAAAACCATTCGGTAAGTATCTACGTACTTGCTTATGTAGGTACTTAGTTCTTGTCTACTTATTCGTCCTAGCCGTGTCTTTGCTACAAAGCACAATACGTAGGTACAAAGGATATACTAAAAGTAGGTAGTTAAGGTCTCCTTACTCATCCGCGCCTCAGTAGTTACCTTCCCGCCGTTTTTCTAATATCCGGCATTTTCTTTCACAAGCCCAAATACCTAAGAGGAATATTTTTATTACATTGAATTAAGTAAGTGTCAAGAGCTAAATTAGCTAAAAATGGCCTGTCTAACGTAAAAAAAGTTCAAAAGATCCTATTGTACATGCTATGGTTAAGCAATTTTAAAATTTACTTGATTTTTTATTTTATCATACGCTTAACAACTTCAATCAAATAACTTTGCCTTCTGCAATTCAATACGTTCAGAAGTTTAGGCACTATTTTGACACTTGCCAAATCATGTTTAGGTGTGAAAACTACTCATAAAAATATAAACTAAGCTCGTACTTATATTTGTCTCCAGTAAGCCATTTAACTATCGATAGAACTGGCCAAAGGCTATTATTGAACACTGGGAACTGGCTACCTCTAATTTTATTGCACTTATCCTATGAAATGAACCGGTCTGCCTTGTCTACTTTGACAGACAATTGACGTTTTGCGTCTACTGCCTTTGCTGCTTCAGTTATTTACTGAAACGCATTTTGGCATTTACGAAGAAATAATTGAGAATAAACCTTGATTGCTCATTGTAGTAAACCAGATATCGCGAGATTTTCTAATTTAAAGTGCTTAATCAATAGATGTGAGTATAACAGATTTCAATAGTTTATCTAAAATGCTATACATTTAATGTAAACAGTCGCATAGGGTTTTGTTTTTAGTTTTCTGCATTTTGTCTCAAATCTTTAGAAAATATGTGTGCAATACCTGTTACACATCTAATCTGTCTTGCTAGTAATTGTTAAATTAACTGCTCCCTAAGAAAAGCGATTTTCAAAAATGAGTATGACATCAGCCCTTTAGTCATATCTTCATGATCAGTATTTTTCACAAATTTCTTGAGTTTATTTATCAGACCTGTTTGTTAAATATTGCTATTTTTTTAAATTATTTGGACACAATTTATAATCATTAATAAGCCTTTATGAATGGAAAATGGAATAAATTTTAACAAAATTATATTTTAAGCATTCAGGTACCTACATGTATTTTAAACAAACACAAAACAACATTTTAATAAACATACTACAGTAAAGCAATGTGTTGAAATTTGATATTGCCGTATAATAAGCTGCCATGTACATTAATTACACCAAATGGAACTACGTATGTATTCAAATACTTAAATGATACTAGGTGTATCTTTTATATGCACCTTTATTAAAATATATTGAAAGTTGCATTTTTCAATTAAAATCCTAATAATAAGCTGAGTGACCTGTGGCTCTTATCAGCTAAAATAAGACACTAATGGGATGATATGTCTGAAACATACATTATCATCACACTGAAACCCTCATGGGGTATGAATTTTCATTAGAGTGCTTGTAATCTGTACACTTACAGATCTATAGCACATTCACATTTATCAGTTTCTTTATATTTCTTGTGATTCATATATTTGTGTCTTAACATTATATATTTGATTATGGCCAATACATATTATACTAATTATTTGTAGTTTGTATCTTTTTGTAGGAATCTGGACATTGTTGTCTAGTTCCCACTGAATAAGCTTCATTCTTATTTTCCTGAATGTGACCGTGTCTACATGTTTATAACTGTCTATTTAGCAATCTTTAAAAACAAGTGATTATCTCACTTATAATTTGTTGTTGAATTGATTCACTCAACAGAATTTATATTGTTATCGTGTAAGGTCAACAAATTGAAGTAACCTACTGCATCATTGCATACTCTACTTGTTAAAACACTGCATAAGTCTGAGGTAGAGAAAGGCATTATACACTTTATACATCTATCAATCTCTTGTATTATGAAAACATTATGGGAGTATCGGTGGCCGAGTGGTTTGAGTAGTTGCCTTCAACACAAAGATTGTTGTTTAACTGTACCAGTGAGTTTTTCTGAACTTAAGTACAGTAATTAGTTACACCAGGAGCTTTATGGTGAAGGAAAACATTGAGAAAAAACCTGCATAAGTTTGAGAACATATTCAAAGGCGTATGCTTAGTTCTTGCTTAACTAAAGTGCCTATAATATGTCTCTCGCTGAAAGTGGGTTTGTGGGGTACTATAAGCCTCTGCCTACGCCTTAGCCTTCGGGGAACCCTAACGGAAGGTGTGAGGATGTAATGACATTATAGTTATTGCCTTTTTTACTACAAAGGTGGAAATCATCAGGTGGGCCGTATGCTTGTTTGCCACTCTTGTTGTATAAAAAAAAAAAAAAACATACATATGGCTCACCTTAAAGGCATTTCAAACTTTAGACACTTGTGTTATAGCCAGGGGAACAGTTCCCTTATAGTACTTACAGGACTACAATAAAACTTATTTATGCTTTTTGCAGGAGACTATATAATACTTTAATCATTCCAGAGTAATGGGTCAAACCCTATCAGAGCCTGTGACAGAGAAGCAATCATCAACATGCCAAGACATGCGGTACTTGGTCGGCTCATCCTGCATGCAAGGGTGGAGAGTCTCCATGGATGACTCGCACACACACATACTGTCCTTGCCAGATGACCCAGGCACTGCTTTCTTTGCCGTCTATGATGGTCATGGGGGTAAGTTGTACTTTTAAATACAGGAACAGAACACTGGTTAAGAATATTTTTCATGTGAGATTGTTAGATGGGTAAGTGATGAGGAGAATGGAAGCATACTAGGCTTAAACTTGTCTACCTAAACAATACTGGAATATGTGACATGCGAGTAGAAGTATATGTGGAAAAGCCCAGATATTAGTGATTTAAATGTAACCTATGTATAGAAGGAAATCATTTTCGGTAAACCATTTATACATCTGGGTATCTCCTCCACACAATGCCCTGGTCAAACTTATATTTCAAATTGTCAGTGGTGTAACACATTTTTCTTTATCTATGTATCTACCCAGTGTTCTGCTGGCACTGATATAGTTTAAATCATAAGTTACACAAAAAAAAAAAAATTACTTGATAAATTTGAAATTTAGGAGTTATTTAATTTTAAATTTGACCCTTATCTGTGCCATTTATATCGATTAATTATGTCATTTCTGCTTCCAAATACTTTCCGTATTACGGGCATAGGTTGTCCATGACAATGTTATCCTCTGGTTTAGTTAAGCTTTCCCCAATATGTCCTACCACTGTTTCTCAAGGTTGTCGCAGCATAATGCATAATTATTTCAGTATTCTCTAGTCATGAATGTTCCTCCAGGTGCAAATATAGCCGAGTATGCTGGGAAGCATCTGCACAAGTTCATTACAGCTAGGCCAGAGTATCATCTTGGCAACATTGAGGAGGCATTAAAACAGGTAACATTATGTTAATATACGAAAGAATGTGAGCGTTTAAACATAGGTAGTATGTTAAAATGTAACGTTCTTTCTTATCTATTCTTATTAATAATTAGCTGTGCCCGCGACGAAGTCCGCGTGGAATTAAAAAAAATATTTCAATTCAAATAGTTTCTAAAATAAAAGTAGCCTAAGTTACTCCTTTTTACATCGGTTATCTGCTAGTGAAAGTCCCGTCAAAATCGGCCCAGCCGTTTCAGAGATTAGCCGGAACATACAGACAGACAGACAAAAATTAAAAAAATATATATTTTGGTATATGTACCGTGTACATATATATGTGTATATACATTTAGTAAAAGGCGGTTATTGTAATATTACAAACAGACACTCCAATTTTATTTATTTGTATAGATTTCTTCACTTAGATTCTTCCATAGGATAGGCAGTGAGAATAGAGCTTGTTATATTCTTTATTGATTTATATCCTAGTCTTCTATGCTAAAGGAGTTTTATAATAGTGAGTGTCCAGTTTGATCCAACTTGAAAGATGGGTTACCTTAGTCGCAATATAGTTTTATTGCAAGTTATTTGTTTAATATTTGACGGTCACAGTTATCTGTTAGCTCCTAACGATTCTAAAAGATGGCGATATCTGTTGACTGGATTATGTATTTATTTATTTACAATGTAATATAATAAAAACCTTAGCCCCAGCAACGCTAGGCCGGGTCTGCTAGTGAAATAATAAATCCTTGTAATTTTATTTATAGCCTTTTTCTCGCGTGCAGCACAGTCATCCTTCAAACCGACGTAATTACGTCACCTTATTTTTACATCAGCACTAAATACGACATAACGAGGTCTTATTAGCCCAACTTTGCATTCCCCATAACCTTCGGTATACAGTTTTCATGTATAAACATCGAATCATACATATTTCACTGTTTGAATACGTAATTTAATGTAAACATTACAACGCTAAGCGATATTGTACCTTATAGTCATCGCATATAGCTTGTATCGTCTTGAAAATGAAATATGTTTAATCTTTATATACCTACATGGGTCATAATTGCTTGAGAATAGTAGTTGTGTTTACTTTGCATTGAATAATAATGATATTGTTTTTTGCTAGGTTTTAGATTTGAATTCTGTTACTGAGGTATTTCATAAGGTCAGCGTCAATTATATGAATTTATGTAATATCCTCACGCCTTCCCACAAGGCCCGTCCCCGTTACTCAAGCACAACTATACATACGCTTTTGAATTTCTTCTCAAACGTATGCAGGTTTCCTCTCGATATTGTCCTTCCCCTAGACCTTCCACTGGTGTGACTAATCACTTAACTAATTACAGCACTGTACTTATTCATGTATAGAAGTCCTAGCTGTGCCCCGTGGTTTCACCTGGTAATATTTATTTATTCGTTTTTTTTCCTGGAACAAAACAATTTTATCAAATTTTACGCGGGTGACAATTGTTGCGTTAGTTTAACCGTTTACGAAGCGCACGCAACCGTAGCCCTCAAAAGGAATATTTTATAGTATACTACGTTTGTCATTGCCCGTTGCGTGATGTATGTATATATAGCATTCCTCAATAAATGCACTATCCAACACTAATTATTTTTTCAATTCGTACCAAAACTTCCTGAGATTGGCGTTAGCGTTCAACCACACGAACAAACTCTACAACTTTAGGTATCTATATGTATAAGGCATATTGTTCGCAGGGCTTCCTGGATATGGACCAGGCGATGTTGGAGGAGGACATGCTGCAGGAGAAGGTGGCAGGCAGTACGGCCGTCGTGGTGCTGATCAAGGACAACACGCTCTACTGCGCTAATGTGGGGGACTCGCGGGCCATCGCCAGTGTCCGCGGGGGGGTCAGTTCTCTGTCATGTTCGTCTTGTCGACTGTATAGCTTGTGCAGTCAGAGTAGTTGAATAGTTCAAGTATTCGTCTGAATAGCTTATTTTCTAATACCATAAAGGTGAAAAAGAAGCATGCGGTGCGCCTGATGGTAAGACTTATACCCCTGGTGTAACCGTCGCCTATGGCCGCCTGCAACACCAGGGGTATAAGTCTCGCAAGTCTTTTAGAAGAACTAACTATGTGTACTCTCTAGCGAAAACCTCAAGGGGCTTACTGCGGCAATTAATTCCACAGTCCTCTGACTGTGGCGGCGAAACTGAATTGCTATGTGATGTATGGTCATGTGACTCGTGGCGTGGCGCAGGTGGAGATGCTGTCGTACGACCACAAGCCCAACAACGAGGAGGAGCTGCGCCGCATCACGGCGGGCGGAGGGTGGGTGCAGCTCAACCGCGTCAACGGCAACCTGGCGCTGTCGCGCGCGCTCGGAGACTATGTCTTCAAGAGGAACTACCGCCTCTCGCCCCAGGACCAGATCGTCACTGGTATATACACACACAATACATACACAAACACTTACACTTAAATATACACATGCACATGCACGTGCACATGCTCATACACACTCACTCACACACACACACACACACACACACACACGCACGCACGCACGCACGCACGCACGCACGCACGCACGCACGCACGCACGCACGCACGCACGCACGCACGCACGCACGCACACACGCACGCACGCACACACACACACACACACACACACACACACACACACACACACACACCGACGTGATATGTATACATGTGTCATAATTGCAGCATACCCGGACGTGCAGGTACGACAGCTGAACGAAGACTGGGAGTTCATCGTGATTGCGTGTGACGGCATCTGGGAGGTGTTGTCCAATGAGGTCAGTTATCACTCTGACTCATTCTAACCCTTTGAGAATAAATTCGAAGGCATATGTTAGGCGTGCCCGACGTTGACACATAAAATATATCTCTGGCGGAAAGTGGGTGTAGGTTACTACATATACACCCCTGCCTACTCCACCGCGGACCCTTGTGGGAAGCCGTCAGGATATATTATAATATTGGCGAATATTGTGTCACCCCAGGAGGTGATATCGTTCTGCCGCGTGCGCCTGCTGAGCGGCTGGGAGCCGGCGGCAGTGTGCGAGGCCCTCATGCAGCGCTGCCTGGCGCCCAACTGCGCCACCGGCGGCCTGGGCTGCGACAACATGACCGTGCTGCTCGTCTGCCTCGCGCCCTTCCCGCGCGCACACCCGCCGGTACGTATGATGGCCTCAAATAAAGCTAGGCCCCCAATCGTAATAGGCCCCTGAAGGTAATGGGCCCCCGGTGGTAGCGACCACCTAATGATAAAAGGGGCCTAATTGTAAAAGGCCCTCAATGGTAATTTTAATAGAATGCTACTGGTAATAAAGCTCTAATGGGCAAACCATTATTCCACCTGCCCCGGTCCTGTGGGATAAACCCCTAATAGTAGTGTGCCCCTACAGACTTCAATATACTTGTCCAGGCTACATGGCCTCTTGCTAGTGTTCCATATCAAAATTGACATTTTCTTGCTAGACTAGGATGTCTGCTTTGTAATTGCTCACCTGAACCAAAATTGTTTAAAGGTCGGTAAGTCTTAGACAACGTTAAGTTTACATTATTTGGGTTTTTTTCCTTATTATGTCTAAAAATGCCTATTTGCATGTTGCGCATGGACGATGCATGTCTTATTTATGCAAGATTTAACAAATTTAAAAGGCTAAATCTGAAATGAAAATAATAAGCACATATATTTTAATCAAAATTTCCAGTCGAAGTGAACGGTTAAATAATATACTGACCATTTGCTAATACATTTTGAGTCATATGTTGACTTAACGTACATTTTACGCCGTCAGGCATTTGTTTACTTCCACTGGAAATGCTTACGCAACCATGGTTATATGTAAACCGCCTCTTCCGCAGTCTCCATTCAAATGTCTGGACACGTCGCGTCCCAGCAAGTACTGGACTCTGACGCCGTCTCGGCGATTCTCCTAATTCACGATCGCTCAACTTCCGTGTGCCTCTATCATCTGTGATTGTTTTTTATTATCTGTCGGCGCTTTGTTAGCTACTGTCTAACTTCTAACTCAAAATATATGTTTTATACGAGAAAAATATTTTTGTGCTCTCATGCTAACTTACGTCGTGTCTTGTACCTACTTTCCAGTGCTTGTAAAGATCCGTTTACCTTGCAATATGACAATTAGTGGCTATTTAATGTATTGCAAATACATAAATATTAAATTTTACAAGTAATTATAAATAGCCTAGATGTAGATTTGTGCCAGTAAAAATTATCAATTACTGTGATAGAATCAAAGTATTTTGATTGATAAAAAATTACGTATTATCAACTAGGTAAGACTGACGTGTGCCATGAACGTATTTTAAAATAAAAATATATTGAAGTATTTACAAATTAAATACATTTTGTTTGTTAGATATAAAGTTGTGATAATATATGTTCGTATGTATTTTAAAGACGGCTATATATAATTTATTATTCTGATTTTAAATTCCGTCGTATTGTCAGCTTCCATGATTGTTTATGCCTTTTATTCATATTATGCGGGTTTTACATTGACAAGGGCTTTTTTCGTTTCTATAAGTTTTCTCGCTTATGCATGTTTATAATAAATCATGTTTTTTGTGCATGTTATTAATCAAGTTTTTTTGTGTTACTCTGTCATTGTTCTTTTGAGTATTGCTACTGAATTGCATGTTTGCTAATTAATGTCATAACAACCGCTAGTTTGACTACTATGAAGTTTGTAGCAAATACTATAAGCCTACTATGTAGTTACAACATCAATGGGTTGTTTGCGAGGACGAACATGCACATAAATAACAATGTTCAGGTTGGTTAATTAAAATGGCAATCTTGTGTGGACTTGTGTACGACATATGTCTGTTGCTCTGAATGAATTTTTTTATGCTTTAACCACATAAGAAATTGGTTATTTTTATGCTACAGTGCATGCGTCTGAGCAAATCAGACCTTTTGGCTAAAGCCAGTGAACATGTGGTTTAATAAGCGCTTTTGTATTCATAAATGAAACTATATAATCACAATACGATAAGACTCGTAGCAATGAGTCTATTATTCGTTTTATCACCGCTTTTATGGTTTTCGTGTGCTCACTTTGTGTTTGTTTAATAAATACTTTGAAAGCATGGCGTTTTTTTTTATTAAATTTTAAATATGTATTTATTGTCAAAAGCTATTTTCATGTATCAACAAACTACCTACGAAAAAAAAACAAATCGAAGAGAGCAAACCTTCTAGGTTTTAAAAAACTGTTTGTTCTTGAGTTTAATTTATTACAGGCCTAGTAAACTCATCAGTTGTGTATTGGGAAAGTTCTAAGCGACATAGATTTGCAACTACACCTCCCATTTTGTTCCCAGTAGACATACCAGTACTAATTCTTATTCATACAATATCGGCCCATCGAGACTATTTAAATCCTACATATATTATAAATGCGCAAGTTTGTTCTTTGTTTTGTGTGTTCATTCACGAAAAAACTACTGAACTTGGCTCAGAGATTAGATAGGAAGGATTAAGTAAGAAATATACAAACGAAATAACAAATATTAGGCTGATATCGCCCAAAAATAATTATTCTAATCGGATTTGTAGGTCCTAAGATTACCGCGTTCAACCAAACAAATTCTTCAGCTTGATATTATATATCTGCTTATATATATATCTGCCTACCCCGTCGGGGACCCATGAGAGAAGGCGTGAGGATATATTTATTTATTTATTTAATATTAGTATAGATATAAGTTCGATTAAAATACGTGTGATTTCATCACATTGCAGGGAGCGCCTTTACCCATAGAGCAAGAACTAAACAGCAAGTTTATGACCAAAATGGAAGACCTACTCTATGTTGAGGACGAAGAGGAGGACTTGAAGTAATGGAATAACTTTTTAATTTATGTAAATGTGTGTACATAGTTATGATAAATATATAAATTGTAGTGAAATAGTTGAGGAAATTTTGTGTGAAGGCAGAAATTGGATTTCTCTTTCAACTTTTTTAACAAAAATGTCAAATGTGGCTCTCTTGAGTCTCGTCACTCGAGTGTCATTCTGTCATTTTCGTTTACCTATATAAGACTAATTTTCCCCAATATAAAGTTATAAAAATTGCAGGTTTAGAATTTGGTTCTTTTGTCATTCAACGTCAATTGTCATGTCATACGTCTGACAGACATATTTTAAATTTTGTAGCCTCCGGGAGAAATCTCTATTTAGGTGATCGTTTTAAGTACCGATATCTGCGCCGTCAATTAGCAAGCATGTTATTAAACGCGTATCTGGCTTAGTTGAGAAGTTCGCTGACTGGAGGTTAAGGGAATAATAGTTAACACTTATCACTGTATTTTGTGAGATTATGGTTGCTTAGTTACTGGATTAAGGACTCAATAATTTATCTAAATTAAATCTATGTCATTGTTAGAACCATCGTTATCCCGCCAGTTTCCCTGGAGATAATAAACAAACATATATTTTTTTAAAAGATGCAGATAATAATACGTAATTGGTTTGTTCTTTCAGTGGCCAGTATTTACTGGATACAAGATCTTGTCTATGATTGCTAAAACTGTTATGTATAGAGGTCAATCAAGTTACAATATACCTTTAGGAGTGTTTTTTTATTTCGGTGTTAAAAATTAAATTGAAAATTTTGAAGAAAAAATATCGGGGATCGATCTACCATTACCACCGACTGTTGTATTTCAACGTTCCAAATAAAAAAAACATTATTGGTTTTTCATAACGTGACATAATATTAGATAATTTAATTTTGATTGGGTATGTTTGTACATTTAAGTATGTATTCTTCAAAGGTTGTTGTTTTATAAAAAAGATAATCAAAATTTTACTTAGTTCCAAATGTTTTTATACTATCGGTGTCGTATTAGTGGGGTTATATGCGATTAGTATGCAGCTGAGTTAACAAAAATAGGAAATTGAATAACAATTTATTAGGATGTATAATAATCATAATAAATTAATTTAATATTTGAATAATAATAATTAATAATAATAGGAAGAATGCCGAGAATATTATATTCATTTGGGCAACTACAGCTTTAATCATTGGTTTTGGGAATCACAACGAAGGATTTAACATAATCTGTTGCATTTTAGAGAATTTGACATTTATGAGCGCTGTTCGAGCGATTTTCTGAAGATTGGCGATTCTTAAATTCATAACATTGTGAGAAATGTATACATTTTTTCGATAAATACCAGATAAAAATAAAAATGTATCAAAAACATGAATAGCATTATGTTTGGTTAGACATAATATGGACTGTAGCGATCTTCTATTTCATTTGGTGAATATCGATGTTATAACATATAACTCTGGATTCAGTCATACTGGTTGATAAAGAGCGTTAGATAAAGCCATCAGATTCGTAACCCAAAAAATAAGCTCTAATCGACTAGTCTCCCTTTTGAACATGTACATCAGTACGTTTTTTATATAAAGTAGGTAGTAGGAATATTTGTTCTTAAATTTTGTTAATTTATTTTAGAGGTGAAATAATTTTATCATGGAAAGGTTTTTTAAATTTTAATTGATGTGAAATCGATAGCGGCTTTGTTTTTTCCGGTAATCGAAGGTTTGGTAAAAATTTTGTTGGGAACCTTTCTTGTTTTTTTTAATGCCGGTTTGTGCAATTTTTATAAGTACCAATATTTATTTATTATACTATGTTTTTATATATTTATACATAGAAAACATATTTGACCTTTAATTCGTTAATTCACAATACTATAAGTAAAAAAAAAAATTTTTAATATAGATGTTTATCGTACGGAGATAAATGATTTTATGTTTATTGAAATTAATTACGGCTTAAGGTATAATTGGTGTTTATTTGAATTTAAAATTATTGGATTATGACAATTTCCGTCCACTTATTTCGAAGCATTTATGAATATGATTTGAATATGTTGTTTTCTTTTATATTTTATTACAAAATTCGATGATTAGGAAATTTGAAATAGAATTTAAATATTTTTACAAATCAGAAAAAAAACATTAAACCTGAACTGTTAATGTAGGTATACAATTACCAGTATAACATTTTTTTCGTTTAAATGAGAACACTTTATTTGATATTATGTTATTGTGTGTTGTTCACTCATGGTGGTGTTGAAATAATCAATTTCTCATCAAAACGACCTCTCAAACGACCCTTCATTGGATGGTAACCAGTTATTACTTTCTAAACACACCTTTGTAGACAATCGTCACCATAACTTTTCTCGCACAGTTGAGATATTTTCTATCTTTACTGTACTTAGATAAATACATTTGGCAATCTGTGTAATGTAGTCTGATTTCATGTCTATCAAATCATAAACATAATATTATAGACCTCATTGTGAAATGCTATTGCTATAATTATACACATACACATCTGTCCTTTTCACACGTTTGAATGGTCTTGGGAAGAGCATGTCATCGCAGGGTCTCTGGTTGTATTGTAAGTAGTTAAAAAAATGGCGGCATCCAGATAGCATTTCGTCATAATGAACAGGCATTGGAAATTTTATGCGATATATCACTTCAGAGATCAAATTACGAACGGTACTACCTTTTAAAAACAGGTGTGTATTTTAAGTAATTGATACATATTTACGGTGATTGCTGAGAAGCCTTTAATGAACGACAAGTCTTTTTACAATAAATTAATTTATGTCTTTAGAGCAAATGATTATTTGTTGGAATGTTATTTAGAAACAACTCGTTAAGTTATTTTTAATCATTCACGAAAACGATACTACATTTTTTAAGATAAATACTTTTTAAGCTCTTAAATTGATAAAATACTAAAGATATTATGTAAAGGTAAAGGTGCGAATTTTCTTTCAATTTATGCGGTCAAAAGTTATTTTGTATAGCGGGACTAATATGTAATTTAATTTTATAAACTTGTGTTCCTGTTAAGCCGTTGACTTGTGTTAACTTGCGTTCCTCGTTATCATAATATATATAAATTATGTGGAATTTTATTAGACTTTTTTTGTTATTGTAACTTTAGAGGTAATTGCTTAAAATGTTTTATTACATTTAAATAAATATTTTTATTTAATATTTTATTAGTCGCATTTATTGTGTGTAATATAATTACAGTGGGTGTTAGTTATAGTAATGGTATGGCATTATAGTAGGAGTAACAACAGCTGTATAATATGTTACATATCCGGAATTGCACTAGTCATGTTAACGCGTAGTCTGGTGTGTGCTGAGTACCGTGTGTGAGTTTATCGCAATGTATATTACATTAAATTAATCGGCCTAACACCGCCATCTAGCGGCCGATTTAAGGAACTAGTTTTATACACTTATCGACAACTCGCTGAGAAAGGCTAATGATGAGACCTACATAGTAACCATAATGCGAACATGTTGTAATAAACTTTTACATTTTTACATGGGGTTTTATTGCATTTTTACGGTACACGAGAAATCTTGATATAATTTCCTCCTTCCCTGTCTCTGCCGCGCTCTAATCAGATTCTAACCTACTTATTACAATGGCTTACCGATAGCGGCATCTTAAACTTATACTCCCGGTAAACTGACTAACGTTTTGAAGGCGGTGTCGAACTATCGAATTTATGGGATTATACAGTAGATCCTTTTAATTTATTAAAAAAAAAACGATGACCACTTACATTTGTTAAAAAATACACTTTTACAATAAAAATTACAACTATTAAAAATAACCATAAGCATATAAAACAATAAAATCACAGTCACATCATACATCCCTTTCAGAAAATCTCAGACACTCTAGCATTAAGCAAGTAGGTAATATGCAAGTAGATCCATAATAGTCCTGTATTTTCGTGTTATTCTTGTCCGTCGAATTACTTTTGAGGAACTAGTTCCCTCATGCATTAATAAAAAAAAACTGAAATTAATTGTATGTACAGTTTGTTATATTTATTTATTTATTTTAATAAAAACATAAGTTAACAGCCCTCAGCCAAAACACTTACATTTTAAATATTTACATTTGCAGTTACTTATTATATAATTATACGCGAAGAAAAAATAAAATTTAACAAACAATAAACTTAGTACTATTTAAAAATTTTAAAATGCAACAGCTAATTTTAGAAGGGCGATCATGGAAGATATCCAGATCCGTGTGCTGAGCGAGTAGTAGTTGAGTAACGCCACTGCTCTAGGAGTAGGTGCAGCGGCAGCACGACGCGTGCGCACTCCCGGAGGCTCCGCGAACAGTCCTCTGTGCCGTTATATTGGATTACAGGAGGCCCCGGGGCTCACTGTATAGTCTGAATGTTGTCATGTGTTTATATTATAAAGAATAATCCCACCGATTTTTAGAACCGATATATAGAACACGAGGCAAGGCGGAACTCGGAAATGGAATAAAACATGTTTATTCCAGCTATATATCTTCACGCCTTTCCACATGGGGTACGTATAGGTTTACAGTACCTACCCACTTTCAGCCAGAGATATATTTTAGGCGCTAACGTGACAGATGGTCTTAGAATTTCATTTCAAATGTATGCATGTTCCCTCTCGATATTTTCCTTCACCGTAAAGCTCGTGGTGTGACTAACAACTACTTAAGTTCAGAAAAACTCCTGGGAACCGTCGGGGTTCGAACTTGCAATCTTTGTGTTACAGGCACTCGGCAATCACGGCTTTTTTCCTTTTTATTCCAGATACTAATAAATAATCTCTCCGAAACAATTCCGTAGTTTTTTGTGAATGAGGGACAAACATTATTACAAACTTAAACATTTATAATATTAATTCAGATTCAGAGACGTTACAAGTTGCCACCATGCGTTTTATGACATCCATGGTTTATCTGTGTCGTAAACTGACCGGATCTTGGCAAATACCATCCCGAATAAAAGCAATAGAACTGTTTGAGTGTTGTATTAACGACTTGTGGTCAGCGAAAACCAAACACACTCAGTTTAGTTCCAGTCAAGAGGAATCTAAAAATGTATCATTATTTAATACTAGCTTATGCCCGCAGCTGCGCCCGCGTGTAGATCGAAAAATCGGTTCGGCCGCTATGCTGTGAAAGAGCAACATACTTTATAATATTCAAATGTATGTCCTAATCCTAGGCATAAGCCATCAACATTTAAATTTTCAGCCAAACGGTTTTTTTATCTTTCGTAAAAAATGTTTTTATTTATTCAATAAAAAGTATCCTATGTTACTTCTAATACCTCCAAGGATATGTGTACAAAGTTTCATGATGATCGGTTAAGTAGTTTTTACGTGAAAAGGTAACAAACAAACTTACATTCACATTTATAATATTAGTATGGACTAGATGTGTCCGCGGTTCAGTTGTGTAAAAAATATATTTTATTTGTAGTTTTTTCTGGATTAAAACTGCTTTATTCCCCATTAATCCATAACCTATATCTGTGCCAAACGTTAAGGCTATGGAGGAAATTCCCCGGTTTTCCCCAGAGAGTACAGCCTGGAGTTTTTAAAGGGATTTGAAGAGATTTCTACAGGTTTGGCAACGTGCGAGCGATACCCCTGGTGTTGCAAGCGTCCATTGCGGCGGTAACCGCTAACCGTGGGCCGCATGCTCGTTTGCCTACTTATTGGTATAAAGAACATCCAATTCAGTTATTTTGGCATGATTGAGTAACAAACATTCTCGTCAATTTTCATTTATTATATTAGTAGTTGCAAACTGTACTTGTCACTCGCGTTCTTAGTATGTATTACAAGCTTGCTAGCTAGTGGGTGATCCTAATGATAAGTTTAGGTAGGTATATCAAAGGCTGGGTTAGAAGTTCTGCATCTAACTGAGCGGTTTCTCATCATAATTGGATCAGGTACCTATATAAAGGCGAGAGACACCTCGCGCGCAGGAGTGGCGTCACGTCAGCCTCGGCGTTTGTTTGATGTGAGTACGTTATTTTTAAGAAATAATATTCCGTAATATTCCTTATTATGTAATTAAACAAGACCGCTGGTATAATAGCATATTTTTACATCGGTTTGACTAATAGATACTATTGTACATTGTCAAATTACGTTACGGTACAGATATTGTGCCCTTTTTATTCTAATTGTAAGTACTTACTACTTTCAAATAATATATCTTTGTTTTTTTTTATAATATTAACTTTTAACTCGCGAGCATGTATAAACAGTCGAAGTAAAAGAGGTATGCACGTCTAGAGAGAACTGGCCTATTCACGAAGGAGCGTATAGACGGTGTAAGTTTTATCACTCGTATGATGTCGAGCTTAAGATTGTTGGAGTGCAGTGCTAGCTGTATAAGGGTCATCTTACTCAGTGCAAGGACACGGCACTATCCGGAACTAGTTCCATTTGGCAGTGGTCTACACTTTGGACTCACCACTTTTTGTCGTAGGGATTTATATAAACCTAATATACTTACTAGACTATTACTCGGTAGTGGATTCTATCCCCGAGAAAAGCAAATAATTACCTACGCTAAGAATATCTTTGCTTATACACAATAAGCAAAGGTATGACTAGAGTGTAGGTACTATTACGTTTATGTAGATACTGAACGAAGTTACATGCTTCGGAACCATGTTAATGTGTGATAAAAACTATGATAAAGATGTTAAAAGACATATAGCTGCCGGGAATAAACTGGGGAAATAAATCAGCGTCGATGGGCAGTAAACCTCTGAGCAAGAATGGCCGAGTAGCTGTGTGAATAACGCTACATTGGTGCCCAATTTATTATAAGGCAACGAATCCTGGGTATGCCATAGGATGCATGAAAAAGCACAAATGCAGTTGAAATGCGTAATGAAGTGATTCGCAATAACGTGGGTGTGTTTGTAAAGATGAAGAAAAGCATGTTACGTTGGTTTGGACATATAGAAAGGATGAGTGAAGAAAGAAGAAGAAAGATGAAACCGATATACAAAGCAAAACTGTAAGCAAGGAGATGCAGAGGAAGGCTACGCTTCAACTAATCAATAACAAATAATCGTAGTGAACTACTCAGAATCGGGGAAGCATGCACTATATGAAATATTGTATTTAATTTAGTATTTAGATCCGAGTTATGTAGAACGCAAAAAAGGTAATAGGCGCCATAATGTCTTAAACATTCTTGAATTATGATTAAAAAGCACGTCTCGATAAGACCCATGGTATTTTTAGTACAGGTTCCCATAGAGTCGGCTAACTGCGTGAGGTGTCAAGATTTGTATGTATAGTCGTGCTGGAGTAACGGCGATGGACTCGCCATCTGTCACGTTGGCCTCTAATATACCTCTGGCGGAAAGTGGGTGTGTGGGTATTACCTATACACCTCTGCCTACGCCTTCGGGGACCCTTGTGGGAAGGCGTGAGGATATATTATATTATTATTATGTCCTGTATAAAATAATGGTATTTTGTTTTAATGTTGTTTGGTACAGGATGTGGAAACAAACAGAAAAAAGTCCTGAAACGGTCCTGTTGTCTCTATTACTAATAATTAGTGCCCCATTTGATTCCATCTGGGTTAATTTTTATAGTCAGCTCCCTTATGTCATACATTTAGGTATGATAATTAAAAGGAAGAAAAGAATAAGAGAAAAACGGCTAAGTAGTTCCTGAGATGTGATGATGATAGTTCCATCAAACAAACAAGCTTTGCCTATTATATTTGAATAGGTATATTATGTTGGGGTAGTAACGTGGTTGAAGAAGTTATCTGAAAAAAGAGTGTAGTTTCAAACGTCGTTGGTTTGTATCAATGTTTGTGAACTCACAAAATTGATTTATCACACCACAAGCTTAAAGAGAACATTGTGAGTAAACATGCATTAATTTAAGAAGAATTTCGAAGAAGTACGTAACGAGTAACGAGTTCCAAATATACTCACAAACTATTGCAATTATAGATAGGATTGCAAGAGGGGGCATCGGATTAATTAGGCATAGAGTGTACGTGTGCTCTGCCAATTGAATTACTCTAATGTAAGGTAATGTCAGGTAACTGGGTGACGGTCGTAATCGGCATGTCAATGCGGATTATACGCGAGTTGTGAGGTTTCGCGACCTCTCTATGTCTACGCCTTATTGTGGGAAAGTAAGGTAAGGCAAGTGGTGAGGAAGTAGGCATTAGGCTGGCTACTTCAGTTTCCTGTAACTTGTGTGGGATTCATCAGGGTCCCGTGCCCAAATAAATAAGAACCCTTTAAGAATGAATACACGAGTGGGATAGTATAGGTAAAAGGATGTGATGTGATAGATAATTATCACTGATTAAATTTTTTAAGTGAGGATTTCATGAATACAGAAAATAGTATGAACTTAGAAGTAAAACGGCGTCGTGGGCTATAAGGTGCCTAAATATATAAAAATACGTCAAACTGTCAAAATATATTATACATAATAATATTATTTTACATCCACTCATCCTCTTTGAATACTAAATGATCGTTTCTCTGCCTTACCTTTGAAGCTTACAGATCCCATCTTTGGATCCCGTCGTTAGAATGTGGCCTTTCTCTGTCTACCTCGTGAGGGACTCAGCGTGCTAATATGTTTGTATATAGATATTATCACGCCGAGTCCCTAACGCGGTAGGCAGAGGGTATAGAGTGCAAGATTTGATATAGGTAGTTCGAACGTGGTCTTCCTCAGCCTCTTCTTGCGCACTTAATTAATGGTCACATTGCTTACGGCGCAGATAGCGTACGTCGGTGGGACGTCCGCTGCTCCAACAATCCGGGATCATGTCGGAGAAAAAAGATCTTGAGAGCGTGAGTATACAATATTCTTAATGGGCCGAGCTTCTCCAAGCATATTAAAAACACGTGATCTTAATCATCGCTTCTGTCACTAATGCCAGTGGGTAAATACCAATCAAATTGACGAAGTCCATAACTAAGCAAAGCTTGTAGGGAAACCTACTATGGAAACTAGATAACGATATACATACTATACGTACTTATATAGATAGACATATTTTTGCAATATGGCAATGGGGACCAGATGCTCTTAATTTATTATATGAACAGTTTGAGTAATCTTTTTGAGGTCTCCCGTGACAAGTGGGCTGGAGAGTATTTGGCAGTGCCTCCAGCCTCCTTGGCACCCTCCACATGATATGGATGTTTGGGGGGGGCATATATTTGTTAATAAATACAGTGTAGTCAGTTTAGTCGTTATTTTCCTTGGATATCATAGATAGATACATAAATTCATGGGACATCCAAGAAAAAGTACCATATAAGGGGTTTCATATTTGAATTGGACCTGCGACCTCAGCCAGATCCTCTGACCAGTAAACCCGAAAGTAGACCGTTCAATAAGAGGAATAGCTACGTAAGTACTATGTGGGGTCAGCAAGCCTTAATGTTCAAAGACAAGCGTTTCTTCTGCTAGCACCTTTTTTGTGCCAATCGTAGGTACCTGTCAATTTCGTTAGTTGTTGTGTTTACTGCACAGGGTGATCCCGGGTCGGAATGCATCCGCAAGCCAATGGAATTACCGACACTTCCGAAGGCTCTGACACTCGAGGAGAAGAAATACCTGCTTGCAGTCGAGAGGGGAGACATGGGCAATGTAAGAAGGTACGGCATATTGGTGGCTGATATGGTATGAAATACAATAGAGGCCTTATTTCGTCGCGTTTTTTTATACCCTGAAGGTGGAAAAGAGGCATACTGTCCACCTAATGATAAACAGTTACCGCTGCCTACACTTGCAACACAAAAGGTATCGCCCGCCGACCGAACCTGCAGGAATCTTTTCACACACTTCTTGGAGAATCCTATGCTTTGTTATTAAGGGAAACCCTAGCGGGAGTTCTTTTCACAACTACATATCACTCATGAACAGCAGTCAAACGGCGGTCGTTGGCTGTTACAAATATAAATAATAATAATAATATATCCAAATAACAAGGGTCCCCGAAGGGGTAGGCAGGCAGAGAGAGCAGTGTATAGGTACAAATATAATATAAGTCAATAATAACGTTTTTAAGTGGCGGTAGTCCTCGTTATTCTACATAATCGTACAGCTTTCTAGCCCTTTTGTTTACTTGTTCCCAAAATAACTTTTGAAAGTATTCTGTATTGTTATTAATAAAAGTGGATTCAGTAAATGTTCCGAATACACAAGAGTATGTACAAATCAAATATCTCATGTTTATCATAAAATAATTATATTTATCTAAACCTTATCGTATTTGTAAAAAAAGGTACACTGAACACAAGTGATTTTATCATGCTTAAGTGGGAAAAGTATGTTATTATTATTCCAGGTATTTAAGTGAACTTTGAAATTTGTATTGTATACAGCATATTATAGTACTCTAGCGAAGTCCCGCGGATTAACCCGCGTAAATTTTCTGATTTTACAGAAAGGGGTTATACTCGAGCAATCGCAGTAGTGTTTTTTTTATGGAATAATTGATGAGCCTGATAATCTGTTACTGTGCCAAGTTCCTATTCCGTTACGCCGTTCTGAGGTGATTTAGTAACAAACATGTTTACATCCCCATACACTTTCGTATTTATAATAGTAACATACCTAGTTCACGTTTTAGCCGAACAATAGTGCTGTCAAAAACAAGGAAAAGTAAGAGACCTGAATACTAATTATTGTTTCCTTAAATAGGATTATGATATGCCGTTGTTTGTTTGCGTTTGATATATCTTAAGATGATTTATATCTAGCGCCATACTAAGGGGTTGGCAGAGACATATATCATACTAGCCTAGTGAATATATTAACTGTAACTCAAAATTTTATTCAACGACGAACTTTTGAGATGCACGCTGCATTAATGCTACTTTACAAAAGTCCTTTATTTTCATTATTACTTGTAAAGATATGTCTTTCATATCGACTCGACTTCGGTGATGATGATCACAATGATTCTCTCGTCAGGATTCTCCAGACAGCCCATCGCAAGAAGCACATTGAAATTAATTGCGTGGATTCTCTCGGCCGTGGGGCACTGACCCTTGCCATCGATGGGGAGAACTTGGAGATGGTGGAACTGCTCGTCATCATGGGCGTGGAGACCAAAGATGCCCTGCTTCAAGCCATCAATGCTGAGTTTGTGGAGGCAGTTGAATTGCTCCTGGAACACGAGGAGTTGATCCATAAGGACGGGGAGCCTTATGTGAGTTCTTGGACTGTACCATGATATCATATAGCTATCATTATTCAAGAGTGTGAAAGGGACAGCCTATATATACGTTTAGCATTTTGTCGCTTAAACTTTGTCACTCAATTGCATTTTGGGCCCGGCTCAAGATTATTGTAGCTACAAACTAATTACGGATCTGTAATAACCAAAAAAGATTTAAATCAGTTTAGGAACGGTTTTCTTTTCTTCGTCGTCTTCATTCTTCTTGTATTTTTTAAGATATGTTGAACCATAGGGTTTCTAGAAAACAAAATTATCGTTATCATACCATGAATTGAAAATCAAATATCGATTTTATTCAATTAAATACAGAGTTGATTCCTTTTTTAAAATGCTGGTGACATTTTGTCATATTCTACCAGAAATGATATTTTTTTTTATAATGACAATACAGAGCTGGCAGAAAGTAGACCCGAACACAGCCATGTTCACCCCAGACATAACTCCGCTGATGCTGGCTGCACACAAGAACAACTATGAGATCATCAAGATATTGCTCGACCGCGGAGCTACCCTGCCCGACCCCCATGATGTAAAGTACGTTGATAACTATACCTTTTATCTGTTATGTTAAGGTTTAATCTCAATTGAACTCAGATTAACATTTTGAAATCGGAGCACAAATATTTACAGTGAATTTAGCTTGAATTGATATTGTACCATAATTTTGAAGTTATTGGATTGCAAGGTAACTGCGTCGACAAAGTTACTCTTAATCAAAATGAATTTATAACTCGTCGAACAAAATATATACAATTTATATATGTAATATTTGATATGTAATATTAGATATATTATATTGTATACAAATGGAACTTCATTGTGAACGTTATTCAAATAGACTTTCTCCTGAAGGTGTGGCTGTGATGAGTGCATTCGCGATTCTACAGAAGATTCCCTTCGACATTCGTTGGCTCGTCTCAACGAGTACAGAGCTTTAGCATCACCTTCTCTCATAGCGTTGTCGTCCACCGATCCCATTCTCACTGCCTTCGAACTCTCCTGGGAGCTCAGGAACTTGGCTTTTGCTGAGCAAGTGAGTTTATTTATGCTTTATTGTACACCAAATTACATTATCATATAGGGCTATACACACTCATAGTAGAATAGGCGGTCCAGGACCTCTTTCAGACTACCTACCATTGGATGAAATTAGTGGATATATCAACAAATCATTAGGTTTTAGGTAGCGAGCGGTATATTACTATAGTGTACCTACTATAAATGAAAATAAATATAATAGATAATTAAGACAACAGCTCTGCGCATTAACTCATTACAATCGATGTGCACGACGCAAACAAATTATATAAATAAAAAATATACCCAAACCTCCTTAATTAATCACTTTTGTGTAAAGGTGGCAACCGAATGAAAATCCGTGCAGTAGTTTAATGACGAAAAAGTAAGAAAAGTATTCCTTCACCAGGAAAGCAAAGCAGAATACCTAGAGCTCCGTCGCCAAGCGCAATTGTTTGCAGTAGACTTGCTGGACCAGTCCCGAAGCTCTCAGGAGCTAGCCATTATATTGAACCACGACCCCGAAGAGCCGGCCTTCGTGGAGGGAGAACACATGAAGCTGGCCAGACTGGAGCTAGCTATCAATTTTAAGCAAAAGAAGGTATAGTAGGTTATGTTGTTTGTTAGTCTTCTATCTATAAAAAATAATGTATGTGTGTATATCCTCTATAGAAACTTATACGGCTGGACCGATTTTAATGAAATTTTATGTGCCTTCATGTGGACTCGAGAATGGTTTAGATTCACAATTGGAAACGATAGGTGGCGCTGCGATCGTGATTCAGGAAATTTGACTTTTTCACCCGGGCGAAACTGGGCACACAGCTAGTTAAATATACAAAAATCTATATTTCTACCCTCTATGCGTTCCGAAACTATTGATAATATTGTGATGAAACTTGGTAGTGTTCTAGAGATACAGAGGTCTGGAGGCTAAAAAGAAAAAAAAAGCAGGGTACCGATCGCAACTAAACTTGCATGGTGTTGCAACGCATGCTGGTTGCAGCTACGTGTTTGTTTGTAATATATAAATAACCCCCTTTGGACCCTCTTGGGAAGACGTGAGGATATACTCTCTTTGTTTCTGCCCCCAGTTCGTCGCCCACCCCAACATCCAGCAGCTGCTCGCCTCTATCTGGTACGAAGGTGTTCCTGGCTTCAGGCGGAAAACCACCATGGAGAAATTCAATATCATATGCCGAGTAGCACTTTTCTTCCCCTTTTACTGTTCTCTGTACATGGTCGCCCCTAACTGTGCCACTGGAAAATTAATGAGAAAACCTTTCATGAAGTTCTTGATACACGCGTCCAGCTACTTGTTCTTTCTGTGTGAGTATCAAATTGATGCTTATTGCTTTATAGTTAAGAATGTGAATAGCTTATTTCTGCTTTGAGTTGTGGCTATTTACATCTGGGGTCATCTCTCTAGTCTAGGGCATCTCGCATATGTATGCTTAATGAGGATTCAAATAGTTTAGATGCAGTTGCTAAATATCTTGAAGTCGTCACAATAAAATATCACATATATAAAGAACTGATTAATATAAATGCAAAAAATATTTAGTATTTTCTTTCTTCTCTTAACTTTCTCATAACTAAATATGGCAAACGAGCTTGCGCCCACCATAATGCGGCAGATTTTCGAACTAAAATGTATGACGATGATTAATTTTAACAATTTTGTCGCACAGTAATCCTGATCCTGGTATCTCAAAGAGCGGAGGTGCAAGCTATACAGCTGTTTGGTCCTGACTGGATGGTCAAGGAGCTCGAGAAGGAGCTGCTAAAGCAGAGAGGAAATGGTCCTACCCACTTGGAGCTCGTGGTCGTCGTGTATGTCCTAGGTCAGTAAGTTATTTGATTGAAAGAAGTTATGTGGAAGAAGAGGCAGAGAAAGTACACGTGCCAAATACCTTGACCAAATCGATCGAACAAGCGTAAAAAGTACTTGAATTCGATTTTGTATAAAAAGATTCAAGTAAATTTAGGTCTTTCACTTTCCCTGCGTGATTATCTGTTTGTTATTATTTGCAGTAAAGCTTTATGTTTTTATCTTTATAAGGTATGTTAACAATGGCCTGTATATGTTACACATTTTTAAACCACAACTCACATAAGAATTTGGATAGACATCATTTAGATAATATCATACAAACGAATACTGATTGAATTAGTACGAGAAAATTGTGAAAGGAGAGAAATTTCATATTGTGCTTGGGACAAGTTTGCAAACTTTGCCTCTGTCAGATTAGTAGGTACTCAAATAGTTATAAGTTTTTTTTTCAAGTTTTCAGCTTGAAAAATATGTTATCACCACCTTTGTGGTTTGTGTGAGTTTGTGTGAGTTTATTGATATAATTAGTCAAGACATTATCCCTTAATGTGAAGTAATGTTTCTATTACAAGCGTGATGTAGAAAAAAATACATAGATTACTTGTATTTAAGTTCCAGTGTTGGCTTGTTTTTCCCAGGTTTTATATGGGAGGAGACGCAAGAGATTTTCATCGAAGGCATTCGCTCATATCTGCGAAATATGTGGAACTTCATAGATTTTACGAGGAACTCCCTCTACGTTGCTGTTGCCGTCTTGAGATTTGCTGCTTATCTGCAGCAGGCTGCTGAGATCAGGAGGGATGCCCAGACTAAGTTCATACCACGAGAGCAATGGGACGCGTTCGACCCGCAATTAATTGCCGAGGGGTTGTTTGCTGCGGCCAATATATTCAGGTAAGGTACATAGCGATCTCTACGAAAAATGTGCGGAGTGACGATCTTTGATCGAATCCGCAATTAAGAGATTCGCAAATCAACTGGCGTGAATGAAGGCTTGAATGTAAAGATGGAGGAAGGCATGTTACGTTGGTTTTGACGTATAGAAAGGATGAGTGAAGTAAGATTGACGAAACAGATGTACAAAACGAAAGTGTGTGCAAGAAGAGGCAGAGGAAAGGCACGTTCCAAATACAGTAACTTAGTTAAGTGGTAACTAAGTACTTACATAAAATCGATCGGACGCTTAAGGACGTCAAGAGTACTCGAAGCCGGGCATGTATGAAGAGACTGATGAATGTGGACGAAGCGAAACAGGTATGTAAGTCTAGAGAGAACTGGCGCTCTATTCTTTATGCCTACTCCGTAAGAGACTCGGCGTGATGATATATATGTGAATGGCAGAGGTCTAGTGGAATATTTGTGTCTGACATCATCATCACAATATTTGTTTTAGTGCTCTAAAGCTGGTACATCTGTTCTCCATCAACCCTCACTTGGGGCCGCTGCAGATCTCTCTCGGCCGGATGGTCATTGACATCGTGAAGTTCTTCTTCATATACAGCCTGGTTCTCTTCGCTTTTGCTTGCGGTGAGTTTTTGTATTTACTAGCTGTAAGTAGTAGCTGCTGCCTTAAAAGCTTGAATTCATTCATATTTTTGTCTGTATTTTATTAAATGAAACATATCCAGTCAAAATTCATCCATTTCGTTTAGTAGTTTTTGCGTGAAAGAAAAACAAACATCCTTTTAAACTTTCCCATGTATATAATATTTTGGTGTAAAAATTCGTATATACCTACTATAGGTACCCCTTACTGACTGACGCTTTAGGGTTGTCACCAACGTTCTAATTTTGGCGATTATAAGCAATTGGTGATTTTGTATATGAGTAAATGATTTGTATACTGCATTGGCGCCAGCCCTAGACAAATATACAGTGCAGAGGGTCAACGCCCACGTAATTAAGATACTTTCAAAATAATAGTATAACGACAAATAACGCCATCTACCGTTAGCCGCCGCCACGCCATAAAATGGTAGGTTGGTAAGGATTCAACGAGAGATAACGAGTGTGATATAACATAGGTCTTAACCAACTACTCTGGTACTTTGCGGACCTCGAGAAAAAAAAATGCTACGTACTTCCCGGTGGGTTGCCGGACTGGGATAACGCCGGGGATTCATGCATGAAATGGAGAAGTTTTGGGAAGTAAGGCTTTGTGACCAAGCCCTAGAAGCTAGATCAGTATAAAAATATGTTTTTTATGTAGAGTAGTGGATTTTCATCGATCACGTATTAAAAAAAATATACATATATAATCTACGTAAAAATTAATGTTTGTCTGTATGGCCTTTATTAATAGAGACGTAAACGGCTGGACCGATTTTAATGATATTTTCTGTGTCTTCGGGTGGAGTCGAGAATGGTTTAGATTCACAATTGGACCCGGGTGGCGCTGCGATCCTGTTTCGTGAAGTGAATTTTTTTCACCCAAGCGAAGCTGGGCGGGACAGCTAGTCATTAAAAAACAGAATATTCCCTAGAAAATATACGGTGTATGACGACTAAAATACATACTCACATAGTATGCTCTTAAGTTCAGTTTTCATTTAGTAGCTATGTACAATGTAAAATAGTCTTATACATATATCTTAAAATTTATTACTCAACAAAATATAAATAATTATCTAACAGTTCACAATACAAATTAAAATATTAAAAATTAAAATTACATTCGTAAACAGCTATTATCATATTAATCTAGCTTTCCCTTAAAAGAGCAATTAAAACTTTGGCCGATTCCCGATCAAACAATCTCAATTGCTGTAGTATTTGAGGGTACTATTGTTGCTGATTGCACAGCTGTAGCTGGTAACCGTAGATGACATCATTTAGTATGCGTGATAGTCCATAGTTTCCCTGAGCGTCATGCAGTCAACTTCGTCAATCTTGAGAGTGTTCATCTTAACGTTGATATCTTCCTCAAGCTGTATCTGCGTTTGCAGCAAGTAGCGCAGCGAGGAGCTGGCCTCGTGAAGCATCTGCTGCAGCTGCTCCGTGCTGAGGCGCAGCATTTCGCACTCGTAGTACAGCGCCTGCCCGGGCGGGTCGCGTACCAGTTCGGCACCTACTCGCTGCGCGCGCCGCCCAAGCCGCGTGTGAGCCAGCGCCGTGTTGCCCTCCTTGTCCGCAAGGGCCTTCTGCAACTGCAGTATATTGTTTTGCATATCCATTATCTTCTGGGTAGTCTCTTTATGCATGTCTTCCAGTTTTGCCTTTGCCAGTTTTGTTTCCTTAATACGCTCGTTAAATTCGTGGTTGCATTTCTTGTAGGCGACCCAAAGATCGTCAATGACTTGCTTTAGAAGCGTATCCACGTACATTCTGATTGGACGCGCGCTTGTGACTTCTCTTGCTGCACTTTGTATATTTTTAGCTGAATACGCGTTATATTCATCGGCCGATATATTAGCGGGATCTAGATTCGCGTAACCCTCGTAGATGGACAAACACAAATCGGTTGACTTAAGGGAGAGCGAACCTTTATCTAGGTCGATAGCAGCCTGCTTGTACTGGAGGTCGCGGTCTAGGAGATAACGAGTGGAGCGAAGGCGTCTCATCTGCTCCTGAAGCTGTTCTAAGACTCTCTTCAGGAGGCTCTGGCCTCCCAGGATCGCGGTGATTTCTTGCTGGAGCGCGTGTTCTACCCCGTCCACGACTAAGTCGACGCCGACTCGTCCGTCTCGCAGCATTAAACACTTTCGGCATACAGTGATTGCGTTGGATTGCAGCGATGATAGACAGTCCTGCAACCTGGTCTTATAGACTCCAAGAGCTTCTAGCTCTATGCAAATCTCCCGCCGTTGTACCTGCAGCTCATTCTTGTTGAATTCAATATCGCCTATGCGTTCCTCGATGCGTCTATCTGACGTAGCCTTCATAACGTCCGCCCTCTCCGCAGTTTCCTCGCGCACTCTCTTGCTCTCTAAGAGCACCCTGTCTGCTAGTTGCTGCTGGTCTTCGGAATTCCTGCATCGCATGTCGTTGCTCAGTTTCCATTCTTCAAGGGTAAACTTGGCTGTTCTCGGCGGTATACAAACAATCGCTTGTTCCGATAGCCTGGTCGTAGCTATTGGCGCCCCGATCTTATGGCGTACTCCAAATTGTATTTCACCCATGTTAAAATATTTAAAAATAATTAATAAAAGGAAACGTATCCACACGTTTTGTGTTGGAACATTGATTAAACGATTTATATGTACTGTTGCTATGGAAACGCAATTATTTCGCTCGACACGAATCGTATTGCTCCGGTTTTGAGTCTGTGGTTCTAATTTGCAAGATTTTAATAATCGCATACCTCACGAGGCTCGATATTTTTTTCGTTTGCTTATTAACCTGGACATCGTTTCAGTTTGAGATTGATTTTATAAAATTATACTACACAATATACTATTTTACAATATTTTATTTGTGGGCAATAATTATCACATCACTATACCAACAAGAATTTAATTAATTTTACTTTTTGAAATTCAAACTATAAAAAACATATGACTCGTTGGTACCTACGTCCTTTTTGGTAAATGTATGAAAGATAAACTTGTCAACAGCAAAAGATACTCTAAAACCGTTTCTAAATATAATTATACTATTTATTTATTATTGATCGTTTCAAAAATCTAATTGACTAAATTATGGGGGAAGTTCAGTTTGGAGTCCGCCATGCAATTGGTGCTCCTATTGCAACCACACGGCTTTCTGAACAAGCTATAGTATGTATACCGCCAAGAACAGCAAAATTTACTCTCGACGAGTGGAGACTCAGCAACGACATGCGATGTAGGAATACGGTGGATCAGCAGGAATTAGCCGATCGCGTGCTGGGAGAGAGTCAAAGAGTGCGCGATGAAACCGAAGAAAGAGCAGAAGTCATGAAGGCTACCTCTGACAGACGCATTGAAGAACGCATCGGTGATGTTGAATTCAATCAGAGAGAACTCCAGTTAAAAAGAAAGGAGATTTGCATTGAGCTTGAAGCTCTTGGTGTCTACAGAACCAGATTACAGGACTGTTTGGTGTCGCTACAGGCAAATGCACTCAGTATATGCAAGAAGTGCCTCTTGCTCCGTGACGGACGAATTGGAATCGATTTAGCGGTTGATCCTGTAGAGCATGCACTTCAGCAAGAAATTACAACTATTTATGGTGGTCAGAGCCTCCTTAATAGAAGTCTAGAGCAATTACAAGAACAAATGAGGCGGCTTCGTTCTACCCGCTACCTCCTAGATCGCGACCTCCAGTACAAGCAGGCTGCTATCGACCTAGATAAAGGTTCGCTCTCTCTTAAGCCGACCAATTTGTGTTTGTCAATTTATGAGGGCTATGCTAATCTAGATCCCGCTAATATATCAGCCGATGAATATAACGCGTATTCAGCTCAAAATATACAAACTGCAGCAAGAGAAATCACAAGCGCCCGCCCAATCAGAATGTACGTGGATACGCTTCTAAAGCAGGTCATTGACGATCTTCGGGTCGCCTACAAGAAATGCAACCACGAATTTAACGAGCGTATTAAGGAAACAAAACTTACAAAGGCAAAGCTGGAAGACATGCATAAAGAGACTACCCAGAAGATAGTGGATATGCAAAACAATATACTGCAGTTGCAGAAGGCTCTCGCGGACAAGGAAGGCAACACGGCGCTGGCTCACACGCGGCTTGGGCGGCGCGCGCAGCGAGTAGGCGCCGAACTGGTACGCGACGCACCCGGGCAGGCGCTGTACTACGAGTGCGAGATGCTGCGCCTCAGCACGGAGCAGCTGCAGCAGATGCTGCACGAGGCAACCTCCTCGCTGCGCTACTTGCTGCAGACGCAGATACAGCTCGAAGAAGATATTAACGTTAAGATGAACACGCTCAAGATTGACGAGGTTGACTGCATGACGCTCAGGGAAGCTATGGTATATCATTCATACTAAGCTGCGGGTGTCTTTTCACGTTAGTTTTGCTATCTTTGCTGTTTGATATATGTTTATAAATTGCTAGATATTTTGTTTGTTTATGAAAGATTTTCTTGTTTTTTTTTACGTATTTCTAATAGAAATTTCTTTAAAATGCTATGTTTTTTTATCGTACCAGATTAATATAACGATGTTTTTCATATTATTACAGTTTTTAAATGTGCTTCTGGGAAGCATTAAACACTTATATATTTATAATTACTCACCAGTGTATTTGAGGCTTCCCAGTCCTTATTCTGGGCCTCTTTCGGCATGGTGGGGTTGGAGAACTTCGAACTCATGGGGATCAAGAGCTACACAAGATTCTGGGGCCTCTTGATGTTTGGATCTTACTCTGTGATCAACGTTATAGTCCTGTTAAATCTGCTCATCGCTATGATGTCTAATTCCTACGCTATGATTACCGTGAGTAAATAGCTTTTATGATAAAAATTATAGCGATATACGCGATTAGTTAATATTTCTTCACGCCTTACCACAAGGACCAACGAAGGGGTAAACATGGGCGTAATAATATTTTAGCCAGAGACAAATCTAGATACCGATGAGGTAGACGGCGGGTCTGTGGCCACCATACCGCACGCCAATACGTTTGTAAATGATAGCGCTTGAGTGAAGATGTGCAAAGTACGAAATATAATTCTCACAGGAACACTCAGATGTGGAGTGGAAATTCGCACGTACACGTCTTTGGATGAGCTATTTCGAGGAGAGCGCGACCCTGCCGCCTCCGTTCAACATCCTGCCCACGCCCAAGGTTCTGTTCAAGATGCTGGGGTTGAGAAAGAAGGATAAAATCAGGAAGATGAAGACAGAAGTAAGTGATTGATCATAGTTATACTAATTTAGGTTAAGATGTGACGGGACGTTTAAAATATTGGGCTTAAAAAATCCTTGAACGCATCTAGCCGTGTCCCTCACAAATAGCCAGAGAATGTAGACGCCAGTTACTGGCTTCTTTCGCTTCATACAAATTCATCAGTCTCTTCATACAGACAACTCTTGACGTTCACTAACCTTCATAAATTTTGTTTGTTCTTATATTAATAAGATATGATTTTAAAGTTTATTATTCTTCGTTAAATTTTCTAAAAATAATAATCTACGGATAAGTTAATATTAGACATTACAGCTCTTTGAAATTTCGGTTTTGTTTTTAATTATATTTACTTATTTATTTATTTATTTATGCGATAATTAGTACGGCATACAGTGCCGATCACACCAATAAGACAATATTAAATGTATGAGAGAGGGAAAGGAAATGAAAGAGGCTTAACTAAACTACAAAATTGCTTAAGTACTTTTAAGCAATTTTGTAGTTAAGTTTACTAGATGAAGTGTTGCTGTTACGTAGTCCTCAACCAAATCTGGCATATGGCACATCTGTATTGGTATACGGTGATATCTGTGTGGGTACAAAGTATCTGGAAAAATCTAGTATGAAACAAATTCCCTTTTTCATGCCCGCTTACGTCCAATTAGGGCAGAACAACTGAATACGATATATCTCTGCGATCACGTGGGCGATTCTAAGCTATATTGATTATAAGCGGTTATGTGGTACATTTATTTAGAGAGGTTAATGTTGTTTTTCTAATGGTGACAACTGATGAGATTATACATACATACATAGAACATTTAAAATTAAGGTACCAATAGCTACTCGAAACCGTCGAACATGTATAAAGAGACTAATTTATGTGAATGAAGTGAAAAAGTTTTATAAGACTAGAAATAATGGGCGTTCTACTCTCTCTCTGCTTACCCCGTGGTAGTTATGACATGTACGTATGTAATTACCCACTCATCATAGGAATATTTGCCGGAGAACCGAACCCGCGAACTTTACATTCACAGCTGGGCCGATTCAATTCATAGGCCATCTCAAATTCTTCCTCTTTCACAATAGGAACAGAAAGAAAAAGAGCAAGACGTGCGTTATACTGCTGTCATGCGAGCCGTAGTCTGGCGATACGTATCAGCGATGCATAGGAAAATGGATGACGAGGAAGTTACAGAGGATGACATCAATGAGGTGAAGGGAGACGTCTCCGCATTGAGATACGAGCTGCTGGAAGTGTTCGAGAGGAATGGAATGGATGTGTCCTTCACCGATAGGAAGGAGAAGAGTAAGTGTCATAACAGGGTTTTGAACTTGTTATTACATACATATACATATCATTACGCTAAGACCCTAACGGGGTAGGCAGAGAGTATTGAGCGCCAGTTCTTTCTAGACTCACAAACCTTCGCCTCGTCCACATTCTTCATACATGCTCGTTGGTTTCGAGTACTCTTGACGTTCCTGTCCTTAAGCGTCTTGTTATTCTCTTAAACTTGTTATTCATAATCGTAGATATAGAAGCATACCCATATATATATATATATATATATATATATATATATATATATATATATATATATTGTTTTGTGTCGCAGGCCGAGCTTCCCCGAGTTTTCCTTGGCCGGTATTTTGCTTCCGCATTGCGCCCTCTCTTCAGAACCTCCGTGTTTTTAGAGATAAGAACTCAACAGATCTACATTATAAATGTCTATCGTTTTCATTAGCTTCATTCATTCATACAATACCGTAGAATAAAAGCAAATTTCTATCTACTCGTAAGCATGAGATGTGATTTGTAAAGCTTTCTTAATGTGGCATCCATTCAGTGGTCCTTGGGAAACGAATGAAGGTGTGGGAGCGTCGTTTGATGAAGGACTTCCACGTGGCACCAGTGAGCTTGGAGGAGGAGGAGAAACCGGTTGACGAGAGTGGCCTCTCGAGGTTCCGCAGGATCGCCAAAATGGCGGTGGCTAGCACTAGTAACGCCAAGTGGGACCAGACACTCGCTAGTACTGGGATCTCGTGAGTTACAATATTGTTGATGATTTTATTTATTAACTAAATAGCCAGTCCTTGCGGTCTCTCACGCGTTAAAAATTTGCTTAATAGCATTTTAAATCGATACGTTAGTAATAATAATAATAATATATTCTCACGCCTTCCCCCAAGGGTCCCCGAAGGGGTAGGCAGAGGTCTATAGGTAATACTCACACCCCCATTTTCCGCCAGAGATATATTCTAGGGGCCAACGTGGCGAGTCCATTGCCGTTACTCAAGCACGACTATACATACACCTTTGAATTTCTTCTCAGACGTATGCAGGTGGTGTGACTAATCACTGTACTTAAGTTCAGAAAAACTCATTGGTACAGTCGGGATTCGAACTTGTAACCTTTGCGTTGCAGACCTCGACTCGAACCACTCGGCCACCACGGCTCTTATCTTAAAAAATCTTATCAATTTAATATGTTTTTATTTTGCCAGGTCTCAGATAGGCCGCTGTCGCAGTCGGGAGTCGTTCAAGAATCAGCAGAATCTACAGCGAGCTATGGAAGAAGCCAGAAAGTTGGTGCTACGGTCACCACTTCCTGGTAAATAACGTCACTTATCCACTCGTTTTGTTAAACTTCCATTTGTCATTGCGCGTTAACTATCTGATTAACGTTAATTTAAAAAATATTCATTTTATAAATTATAAGTCTCATCAGAATGTTCAAAGGTCAAACTTCAAATACATAGCTGGGTTAAATATTTTCTTAACTTCAAATAAGGTCACAATACGGAACGAACTATACAAATTTGTTTCAGAAGGATCACGCGGAGCGTCTCCAATAGAGATGCCTGTGAGTCCGGGACACACGCTACTGGAACTTATCAAGGATTTCTCCACTGAAGTTGGGGAACCTGTTGATATCGTATCGCCTCCCAAATTCCATGGAAGCCACCTAGTATGTACGACAAGCATTAAGCAAATCATCAAGTACAATGATCTGTACTCAAGACTTAAAAATACGTGAAGCTACCCGAAACTATATGTACATAAATGTGTACACTTATGTAGCAAATTTTTAAATTCTATTGTAAATTATGGACACTATTAAAACTCTTGCTGTAAGTAATTTCAAATCATAAGCATCAAAATCTTTAGTGACAAAACTGTATCTTGAATTCAACATAGTCAAAAAGTTGTAGTTAATTCTGATAATTATGTAGTCAATAACGTTACCACTTGTTGTTGTTTGTTCAGTAGCAGGTGGAGCTGTGAGTATTTCACCGGCAGCTCTCCTCACTGCTGGTACTGATCGAAGCAGACCTGTATCACCGAAGCCTGCTACTGCCAGTTCTGTCCCATTGATGGTATGTTCCAATTCATGAGACGTTTTTTTCAATAACAGAATGTATGTAATCTGCATTAGGGCTCTGTACAGTCACTGCCCCTAAAACATCTTCTATATTAAATTAAATAGGTTTTTTCTACGATGTTGTATAATATTTGAATAGGTTCGGTCAATGAATGATTGTGAGTTTAGTTTTTATCAGTGTTAAGTCCATGTAAAGTATAATTCATTCATATTGTTGGGTATTCAAATTTGTCTACACTACAACAGGCAACATCTAAGAGTCCCTCGCCAGTTCCCATTTCACGAGGACCGAGCCCAATCCCTGAAGCGACGAGTCCTGTTGCAGACGAAACTATTTTACAAGCAGGTATTTTTTTTTGCATTTAATCACTTTAACGTCAGACTATAGAAACCAATCCTCACGCCCATAAGGGGACTAAAGTCTATCAATGTATGTTTTTTTTTTTATACAACAAGAGTGGCAAACAAGCATACGGCGCACCTGATGGGAAACGGTTACCGTAGCCTATTTACGCTCACGATACTAAAGTATCACTTGCGCGTTGCCACTCTGTGTTCGGAGAGTTATAGTGTGTTGGCAGGGTTTAATCCCTCTGCTTCCAACACAATGTAACAATCCTCCCCCCTCCCCAAGGAGCTCATTACTGGAAACCTTATTCACCGCGTAGGAACAGAACACAAAAAATTGAGTTTTTTGTCTACGGACTTCTGTAAGGTCCTGCCCCAGTCAGGCAGCTCCGAATTCGAACGGGAAACCCGTTATGCCCTACCTCTCTTATATATATATATATATATATAACATACGTGTATATATGTTGGTTTCAAAGTCAAGTGCTAGTTGAAACTTTAAAAAAATTACGTGATTTTATAGCATGACTTAACAATGTGGTTTCACTTTATGCACAAGGAATTCTGTTCACTTTCATACTTGACTTTTACCCTGTTAGAACCAAGTCCACTGAAAGCCAAACGTGTGCCGGGTGATACTCCACCGAAAGTGATCAAGAGGAAATCGTCAGGACCACCACCCGAGGAGCAGGTAATAATTTATTTTCCTTTCAAATGTTCAAACATTTATTAGATAAGTTCCAGTAACTTATATGTAAGTGATATTTGATAGAGTGAAGAAGTTTTATGCATAATGTAAATAATGGCATATAAATTGTAAATACACAAAAAATGGTGTCTGTAATTGACGACAAAATCTCAATTCGTAAATTTGTTGTGATGAAATTTTACAGGTAGCTGATTCCGAAGTTGAAGTCAAACCCACCGAAGATATAGCTGTAGCAAGACCAGTAGTTCCTGAAATAAAGCCTACTGAAGGTGCCATACCGCCCCCACCAGCGCCAGTGAAACCTAAAGTAAGTAAGATAGAAATTACATATACATACATATCTAGCCGAGTGCCTAACGGGGTAGGCAGAGAGTATAGAGCGCCAGTTCTCTCTAGACTTACATACTATATCCATAGAAATTTTAATGGTGAAAATAAGTCTAGTATCTTTTAAAGAGAGAGGGCCCAAAAATATTCGTTTAAATCGGAGTTGCCTGTTTTGGGAAATACTATAAGGTTCAGAAGGACTCCTTCCCTTAGGGGTACGCAGATATGTATTAGTACCCATTTACCGCCAGCGATATATTTAAGGTGCCAACGATGGCGAGTCCATCGCCATTACTCAAGAACAACTGTACATACGCCTTTGAATTTCTCAAAAGTTTGCAGGTTTCATCTCGATGATTTCATGTACCGTAAAGCCCGTGGATCGTGGACTAATCTACTACTAAAATGTATATAGTTATATGTATAATAATATATGATATATCCTCACGCCTTCCCACAATGGTCCCCGAAGGGGTAGGCAGAGGTGTATGGGTAATACCCACATACCCACTTTCCGCCAGAGGTATATTAGGTGCCAACGTGACAGATGGCGAGTCCATCGCCGTTACTCAGGCACGACTATACATACGCCTTTGAATTTCTTCTCAGACGTATGCAGGTTTCCTCACGATGTTTTCCTTCACCGTAAAGCTCGTGGTGTGTGACTAATCACTGTAAGTTCAGAAAAAACTCATTGGTACAGTCGGGATTCGAACTTGCGATCTTTGTGTTGCAGGCAACTGCTCGAACCACTCGGCCACCACGGCTATATTATTAGTATTACTAAATAAAATTGTTGGGTAATTTGGAAAGAGTTAAACGGATTTTTTTGGGTTAGGCACCATCGGTGCCGACACCAACGATGGAAGTGACGCCTAGCACTCCACCGGTGCATGCACCAGTATCTCCCACCCAATCGGCCAAGTCAAAGCCTCCCTCGCCCCCGAAAGTACCATCGAGAGCCGCATCGCCGCAGGGATCTACATCTATTGTGAGTATAACTACCATATCCTTGTCATTTCGAAATTCACTTTTTTACGGCACTTTTCAGCTATTGTACTTACCATACTTACCACCAATAATATAGGCAGATATCAGTTCCTTCCTATAAGGAGATGACTACTTATTTTGTGTCTACTTAATTTTCTACAGCATTCCCCCACACCACCTTCGCCACCGAAGCGCCTTACAACCACATCTAGTACAGAGCAGCTGATCCCGCCAGGCTCTCCTGAGCCTCTGCGTCCCGTCAAGAAATTGGATGACGTTAAGACTATCAAACGTCAACCCAAAACCGGGTGGCTTTAGACCCATGCCCTTATAAACATAATATTCACCAATTAATGTTAAAAAAGAATACTAATAATATTAAGTGACGTAGATGTCAGTGTTTTCACGAATAATACTCGAAGGACCAATTTTAAACTATCTTGTGTTACAGAAACACTCTAAATAATAAATGTGATATGGAATCAAATGGTAAAGACATGTCACTTGAGCGAACGGTAGTTTCGGAGCGTCAAATTCATGACTAATATGAATGTCCGATAGATCGTTGTCGTCACTAAGCACACGTTGTTTGTCATTTGGTTCCATTTTGTATTTGGTTTTAGTGACCATCTTAGTACTTGATATTGCATGAACAGATCTCTTCTCACTCTAACTTTATGCAATAATTCAATATCCTTGCCTTTCATTTCGAGTATATTTTTTATTACTTTCTGATCTTTCTGATGACTTTCTGAATGCAATGATATAATAAACATGCTAAATACTTAAATTTTTAAGCACACGAGAAACTCACTGACGTAAGCACGCACGACAGCGCTAGGAAATACAGTTGAGTAGACTTAAGGTTGCAAAGCTTGAAATCAATGTATTCCCTGCAAGCAGTTGTTTGTGTGCAAAATAATTAAGTATATGCCTTATGTAAATAAATAATAATGTCTACATCGTTGCCTCTTAGTACAGTAACTTGGTTTGGGACTAGGTCAATTTGCCTGGAATCCTCTCGAAGTACTATTATTACTATATAAATACGATTTCACGACTAGAGCGTTGAGTTGTTACTATGCTAACTTCCGCTAAAATATGCAAGAAGATATCTTGGATCTTCAGTTTGTGCAAATGTAATGAAAACTTCTTAAGCTGGACTTTTTCCGACGGAAGGATTTTTAATTGATGTCGTAGAGTTATTTTTGTTATATTAATCTGTACATAATTGGCATTTATATTTTAATTAGATTTTATTTTAATCTATTTACTTTCAGCTACTTGTCTAATGAAAATATTTATTATTACTTCAACATAAAGTATGTATGCTTTCAGAATGCAATACGCCCTATTTCATCGTTAACTGCATTTCATATGAATTAAATGCGTAGTAAAATATTTTACTCTTCTAGTTTTTTAAGTGTGTGCAATGATCTTCAGTTCTTAGTCTAAATGGGATCTCTCACTATAAATGATGTATGTGCTTCTTTCGAGTATTATACATTGCTCCATTTATGTAAATTGGCAAAGGTTTTCTGGCAATATTGAATCAATGGAATTGAATGTTTTGTACCAAATTGTAATACGAAAATAAACCTGATCCAGTAATATATAGACGTGTTTTATTTTTATTATATGGTGACTTGGAGACTTAGTCATACTTCAGACTCATCATTCATCAGATTGTATGAGGTCACATTCAATTAACCCAATTGACAATAAGACTAACTTTATAGACTTTATGCCACACGCATAGGGGCGAAAATCGTCTAAATCATTATCTTAAAAGAGAGCAGGAAAATGTAGGTGTATACGCCATTAGTTAACATCAATATCCACAGATTTTATATGCGTCCGTGAATTACTATCTGTTAATATGCTTCAAACGTAGCATCCCATATACTGGGGCAATCTGGCAATCAAATCTTTGATACTTATGATCAAAGACCAATAGGTCTCCCGCTAGACAGCTATATCAGTGACATAGTAGGGTCTAAGGGGTCTAAGTAGGGTCTTGACAAGAGAAGCAACAAAAATTATTGAAATCAACTTTTTATTGTTCTAACAATTAATTCCTTACATACTACGCCAACAATCACTCTGAACTAGAAATGCGAAAAATAAGTTATCTAAGACACTGGCACTATTACTTTAAGTGTTTGGATCTGCATGTATTTGTTCACATGTTTCTGACAAGAAAAACGTCATCCTAATTAATACCTTTGGTACGTAGACTATTTTTAATTATGTACTTCAAGAGCGCTTATGTAATTAGGAACATAAAGTGCTCCGAGTTAAGTCCTTTCCTTAATGTCTTAGTTTCCAAAAACTTGTAAGTATTTCGAATAATATTGGCCCTTGCATGTTTTTTTTAGTGGACCAGATATACTTATAAGGCAGTAACGACATCCTCTTTTCGCCGTAGATAATGTGGGGATTAACATGACAGATGTTAATCCCCACATTGAGTCCATAGTCTTTTCTAAAAGTGTTGACTCACATTTTTGAGATTCAACTTGGTACAGTCGGAATGCGAACATGCAACCTAAAATATATTTATTGCTCTTCAAACAGGGTACGTGGACAAATATTATCTCACTAATATGTCACAGTTTTATACTAATTAATCCATGACTTACTGACTAATTTGTCATGTATTATTGACCTCATTTTAGATCTGTATCAGACCTCTTACTATTAACGTATAGAAACGTGAGGCTTATTTAAAACTATGTTATGTGTCAATCGCTAAATGACAACATTTTTGACTGTAATGTCGTTACTTAACCAGAAAATTATTTAGAGCCAGCCCGACATCATCTTTCCAGTTACTTTCGATTTTCCCCTAGTTGTAGTGGGCGAAGGTAATGGACTAACTTTTGCAGATCTAGGCACGCTTAAAGCTGACTTTGGTCCCTCGAAAGTTCTCGAAGGTGTTCTAGTATCTTCTGGAATTTCAGATTTTGGTTGACATTGAGATTCTAAGGTACTAACGGATAGTATCTGTTCAGGCTGTGACTTAAGGCTTGGAGGCGTTTTAGGTTTTTGTAATTTGCAATCTTTTTCTTTTGTCGTGTGTACGGTTTTCGGCGGAGTTTCTGGTTCTTCTATCTGTATTTTGTGTTCCGTCTGAAACTGGGCTGGTGGGGTCAAACGTCGGTCACTGATCGGGTCAAACTCTGGAGTGCTTGGTTCAGAATGCTCTTGAGACACAGAAGTTAATGGACGAGTTTCTTCGGAGCCACCTTCAGAACCTAGTAAGCAAGACGACATTAAGATAAATATATGTATAGAAACTAGAAGTTTTAATTTTGGGATTGTAAAACATTAGAAAATACTTAAACTCAACTGTATTTTTGCATAGATTTCAGTCAAAGCACGTGTATTATATATTTATTTACGGTAAGGTCGTTGAAGTATCGTAAATTAACGTCAATATACCTTTATCTTCGATGTCTGCTTCTACTTGAATTTCATTATCTTTCAGGCCTTCGTCGTCTGAATTTTCAGGGATAGGTGTTCTAGTCCGGAAGGATCGACGTATGCCTAGCATAAACAAGTTAAACACACGAATCATTTTATTGTTCGCATATTTTTTGGAACGGACTACGTTTCACTTTAATGGGTCTTACCACTAGGCCGTTTGGGATCTTGTTCGGGCGATTCAATGACCTCGTCCTCTATGCTGACGACACTGCCGGATCGTTTCTTGCGCTCTCTTTCTGTGAAGTCCGTCTTGATCTTGCTTCTCATGAACTTTGCATAGGCCACTCGGGTTGTTGGCGTGACGCTTGACAATTTGGGGTTGTATTCTGGAAGTTACAAGTGGGTTTCGAATATATGTCTAGATACAAAAGATGGCACGCTATTTGGCCAATGTTTTTTTAGTTGCTATAAAATTTACAGATTCGAAATAAACCTAAATACTTGTCAAATATTGTGTTACATATATGTCAAAGCTTTGATTTCTATAAACTGTATATATCCATTACTCCGTGCAACATTTGGAACAGTTTTATTTCTGGTGGACATTATTTCTGACCTATCGAATATTTTTTGGTCAAGTTACTTAATATTTTGGTTCATCTATTTAATCCGATTGTTTATATATAAATTTTAGCGGATAAGGCGATGAGAATAACGGTAACAATAATTTATTTTCAACAAGTCCAAATGTATTTTTGCTCAAAACTATAATTGATCACAAAACGAGAAAGAAGAGGCAAGAAATGTTGTATAGAAACTATTAGTAGCTACGAACTGTTCAGAAACGAAGAGATTAAGAATATATGTTTCAATTATACTCTACCTAACAACTTTTGTGGATCGATAGTTCGCCCGCTGACATTTTCCAAGATATGTGCCCTTAGCGACTGTCGACTTCGCCTTGTCTCCGCTTCGGCTGAGGTCCCGATGGGATCCCGTCGGTTCGTGTTGGTTCGCACTAATGCGTTCCAGTCGCGTTTTTTACTAGAATTTAAAGGTTTATTAGCAATAGAGTGATTTTGCCGACCGTGGATGCCCTACATATGTCAACTCAATTGTATTTGAAGCATCAGTTAGAATACCTGTCAGCACTTCCTCTTCGTACTATAGCTTTAGCAATTTGACTGAACACATCCTTAGGCTTGGCTTCCTTCGATATAACATCTTTGATGATCCCCTCCACAATACCGATCTGGAAGTCCTTCAAGATTCTTCTCTCCATGACTTTACCCTTTTTGCCGGATACTGAAATAATACAGATTATGGATTCAGTAAAATAAAATTTTTCGTAAAATGATCTTCGTAGTGGTTGGCAAAGGTGTAATAAAGCATTTTTGCTGGAGGTACATTTAAGTGCCAACGTGACAGATGGCGAGTCTACGCTAACACAGGAAACATTGTAAGTGAAATCTGTTAATTTAGTTTCAAACATATTATACGTGTCACGTGTGATAAATAATGAGAATGTTTGATTAAGTGATGTTTAAAGTTGGCACGTTAGCTAAATAACCCGCCCTACAGTGAGTGTGTGAATATTTTTGTTTCTGTTCTTAAGAATTTTGTAATCAAAAAGAGTTATTAATTATGTTACCGGTAGCATCTTGAATATTAATCCTGGGCGTCTTCATGCCATTGTTATGTAGTATATCAATGAGTTCATATCTCAGCGTGGATATGTCTTGTCTGATCTCCATGACGTCATCTTCAGTAACGCCCACTTCGTCACGCGCTCTCTGCTCGGCCGTGACGTAGCGCCTCACCAGAACTCTCATGACTGCTTCATGCTCTTGACGGGCTTTCTCGCGAGATTTGTTCTTATGAAAAGAAAGGGCTCTAATTTAGTCAATCTGAATATTTCCATAAAATGGTATTCTCGCCCAAAGCACAAGACATGACAGGATCGAAAAAATGTGTTATCTCACGGTGCTCATGTAAGCCCGTAGAACAGAAATTATGGTCGTGTTTGAAACTGTGGAAATGGTAATAACATAATTTTATCTAACTGTGATTGGATTCTGCTTTCAAATTTACAATACTTGCAATAGAATACAATAGAATGTTGAATTGATAATTGAAAGCTACGGTTAACGCACAGGACTCAATATGGTATTGCGGTTAAATTACCTGTGCCCAAGATACTCCGGTCTTCCATATCAATAGCATAAGAACGTATATTTGGGAGGCTTTTCTACAAATAATCAACTAAATATTGATATAAATTAAGTAATAATTACAATAATAGATCCGTTATCTTTCTTGGCGAAACAGTGCTTGATCCAGGAAACGAACTGCTTGGGTGTAGGGATGATGTTGAATGGAGGAGGCACGGTATCACCATCTTCAAAGTATGACATCCACAAATTGCTACGAGCGAATTTCCATTCTGTATCGGCTCGTTCCTGGACAAAATATAGATATTGGTAATTCAGTATATGTTCATATCTTGCTACAAGTATCCCCAAAGCGACGCAGGCATATTAAGTTGCCAACGTGACAGACGTCCATCACAATTTTTAGCACAACAGTAATGGATTTTTTTTCAAATGTATGCAAGCTTTCTCTCGATGTCTTCCCTCACCGTAGAGTTTTTGGTGTGATTAAACACTGAACTCAAGTACAAAAAAATCTTATTGGTACAGGCGCCGTGGTATTATTAGCAATTTCTGCGTTGCAGGCAAAAATAGCTGAACTCGACCACCACTTCACCGAAAGCAGTCACGATAAATTCAGATAATTGTACTTTTTTTACGAATTTGCCTTTTCTAAATGGATTGCTGATTTGTTTTCACCGCATACATTTCAAAGCTAGGCGTACCTTTGCCTATAAATAAACGTTATTATAAAATTATAGATGGTACATTTTTGAGATTCAGAGTAAGCTTGGATTGTTATTGCAATGACGTCACGTATGAACGCAACCAGACAAAAATGCGTCATAAAATTTGAACAACAGATAGATTTGATATAATATTCCAATGTTATCGTTTCCTAGAAACTTCATTTACGATCTATAGCGTCATAGAGTCTGACAATAAAGCGCAGACAAAAGACAAAAATAGGACTGACCTACTTTCAAACACTATTTTGTATCTATCAGATAGTTCTTAGACTTTGATGGTAATATGAACTGATAGTATCTAATAGTAGTACTAAGCCTTTAATAGTAAATTGACGTCCTTGGTATTTCTATTAAGTAGATCCTCTATCTGGTCACACTCGTAATACGGTCACGTGATTTGGCTTTGAATACGAGCCCAATTATAATAATGAATACGCTAGTTAAAAAAATGCGAAATATTCTATTAAATCTATTCGCATATATTGCTTATAAATTAGTTATACTAGTACACACGTGAAGGCGCAGATATAAAGTTTTAATTTAAGACTAAAGTTATTATAAAAGCAGTAAATATATTCAACGAATAATACAAGAAATCACATGAACAGTGAATTACTTCACTATTAATTCTCAAAGTGAGATAATTTCTATCCAGTCCGCCTGTCAGGGGATAACTTTTAAGACGTCGCAAGGAAAAAGTTTCCGTTATCTCTCAGTTTAATTGCATGTTAGATTCCATCGAAGGGGAAAACTACTGTTATAAAACTTTACAGAGCCTTAAATATATGATAAACCAGTTCTATAAATTCTTTTTTTTTTATACAACTAGAGGGGCAAACAAGCATACGGGCCAACCTACGGGAAAACGGTTACCACAGCCTATTTACGCTTACAATACCGAAGTATCACTTGCGCGTTGCCACTCTGTGTTCGGAGAGTTAAACTGTATTGGCCGCACAATGGGAGTAATCCTTCTGCTACCAACACAATATAACAATCCTCCCCCCTCCCAAGGAGCTCATTACATCATTCTGCAGTCTTACAAAAGTTCATTGGGTAAAATTGCCTTTAAACATGCATTTAATGAATGCGAGATGAGGTCAGAATTCTTTACTAGCATCCTGGATTTTTTGTTTTCATATCTGTACAATTTGCCCACAAAAAATTTTAGCACTTACAGAAATTATTTGATAGGAGTTGGACATCATGGCAATGAGCATGTTGAGCAGCACGATGATGTTGATCACGGAGTAAGACCCAAAGGTGAGGAGGGCCCAGAATCTGGTGAAGCTCTTGATGCCGGTCAGCTCGAAAGTAGTCAGATCCACTAAGCCGAACGACGCCCAAAATAAGGATTGGGAGGTCTCGAATAGACTGTTGGGAAGAGGAAGAGAGAATCATATATTTTAGTGTTTCTTTGAGATTGTAGTCAATGATATACTTTTCTCTACTTGTATCTTCACACTTTACCACAGTGGTTCCCGAAAGAGGCTCATATAATATAATTGAAAATATTTTCATTGTTTGCTAATTAATTTTGCCTTTCAAGCTGGCAATAATGTTTAACTTAGGCAGGTTTAAGGGTTCATTAAGAATGACACACAATAAAAATATAATATAATATAATATATCCTCAAGCCTTCCCACAAGGGTCCCCGAAGGGGTAGGCAGAGGTGTGTAGGTAATACCCACATACCCACTAGCCGCCAGAGGTATATTAGGTGCCAACGTGACAGATGGCGAGTCCATCGCCGTTACTCAAGCACGACTATACATACGCCTTTGAATTACTTCTCAGACGTATGCAGGTTTCCTCTCGATGTTTTCCTTCACCGTATAACACAATGTAGCAGTCCTGTTACGATGTCCATTAAGTGGTGTAGCATCATAGCATCTAATTGACTTTTGTTAAGCAGTGGACTGCTATGATCATGGAAAGGCTCAAGTTTCCCAGAAACTTAGTTCATTGACCGATTTGCGACAATCCGTTAAAGGCTATGGTTAATATGCGAGTTCCTCACTTGGCGTATCTTCTCCAAATGGTGCACGCACGTTCTTGTCCATCAAAGTCGGGCAGTCCGTTGGGAGTGTGGTAGCATTTGTTTTTTTCTAGCTCCGCGTAATACCACATCAACTGGTTGAGACCTAGATGCAGTAATTGAAAATAATCAAATTTTTAATGAGGCAATCCTTATTTGTCATAAGACTCATCGAAGTCATGTATGTATCTTATTGAAAACTCACCACATCCAAACGCAAATAGCACGAGCATATACACAAAGAAGAACTTCAGAATATCCAAAATCATTCTCCCGAGGGAGACCTGCAGGGGTCCCAGGTAAGGGTTGATGGAAAAGATGTGGACCAGTTTCAGAAAAGAAAATATCATCCCAGCTGCGAAAGCTCCTTCGGATAGGAGCATTGGGTCGTAGGAGTCCCAGCGTTCGCGTGGATACCAAGGGTCCATCCCGTTTTTGTAGTCCCGCTAGAAGGGTAAAATTTTATTTATTAAAAATGTTTATATGTAACTATATAAATGTATATTGTCGTGGTGATATTATAGATGTGGAAGTCTGTCTGTATGTTGATAAAAATGCTTATTATAACGCTCAGATAGTTCAAAATGTAATGGTATACGTTTACAATGCAGTGTTAACATAGGGCTGCGGCGTGTTGATAGTATGTATGTTAATATTTGAAACAGTTTTACACCATATTTGATAGCTTTTCTATTTTATTCTTATCTATTATTATTTCCAAGTTCAAAAGACCCAAAGGGAAGATTCATTTTATAATTAATAAGTTCGGGTTATGCTTATTATTAACCCGAACTTATTAATTTATGATATTACAAGAAAAATCGCGTATTAAACTAGAAACCAATCCGACATGATTCCTTATTTTCCTGAAGATAGTAATTATATACCAAGCTGAAATTATATACCAAGCAGAAATTATATACCTGAACAATATACCAAGCTGAAATTATATACCTGAACAATATACCAAGCTGAAATTCGCAAACTGATCCATGCAATGTAGAACATATTGGTAATGAAATCCACAATATTCCACAGGTCACTTATGTATTCTGTTATGCCTCCTGTCCAAAGTGCTCTTATTTCAGCCCATATTAAACCTGAAAGGAAAGTGAAAATAATAAAACTATTCAAATAATCCTACTATTTCCAAGAAGAAAATATAAGAGTGACAAATATATAAAAGCCATGTTGAAAAATTAGATAACTTTTCGGAACCAAAAGCAATGGGAAATATATTTATGTTAAGCCTTAGCTACCAGCTAATTAACCTTCTTTGAAATGCATAATTAAAACCATTCATTGTCTATGAATAAAACTAAAATATTCTACTTAAATAAATTATTTATATAATAATTATAAAACATTAATTATATTATTATAAATAAATTATAATTTTTTTTGGATGGCAATCTCTTAAGTATTAGGTGTAACCTCTTTTTACAATAAAAGAATCTACTTATTGAAGGTCGTACTTTAAAATGAACATTACCACCGCTTCCAAGAAAAGCTTGTCAGCAGGTCCCATAATTAAATGACAAAGCGATTAGAGCAACGGGAAGGCGAAAAGTTATTTTAGTAACTTAGATAGATGATAATAATAATACCTTGAAGCAATTTTACAGAAATGGGAGTAACTGCATTTATACCTAATACTTAAATACGTTGAATCAAAGCTAAGGTTCAAATATTCGTGTTCATCGCACTACGACCAGCGGGAATCGAACTCGTAACGACAAGTTCGAAGAGCTCCAATCATTCCGCCGGCAGCTTTATAGCATATTGTAGGAAAAGCATGCCAATAAGGTCAAATTACTTGCTATGTAGATGGTGACGGTGAACTCGATGAGGCCTGGTAAGGAGCCTCGCTCGTGCTCCTTCCAGTAGTCCACTAGCTCGTGCAGCCACCGGATACCAGACCATTCAAGGACTAGGAACTCAGCACGCTGGGAGGCTAACGAAAGGAGAGCTGGACACGGAAAAAGCTGTTAAACCTTCAACTGCAGATTTTCATTTAATCCTAGTATTATGAATGCGAAAGTTTATAGGGCTCTTTATTTCTCAATCACGCGAGAACGACTGCACGGAATTAGGTGAACTTTGGCACAGACATTGATTTATTCGCTGGGTTAACACATATACTTATTATATGCTATAATATTCTAGATACTTATATTCCTGAAAAAAAAAAAACTTGAAATCAAATTTAACGGGATAAAGCGTGAGGATTGCAAGTACATACATATAAACACACATACATGTCATCACTTAATCAATGTAACTAATTTGTAATAATTTTATAAACCTATTAGCGTAAGTGCCTCACAGGGTAGGCAGAGAGAGTAGGGTATTTAAAATGATAAATAAATTAATTGATATCTACATCTTCGCGGAAGTTATGCCATTTAGCTGTTAATAGCATGGCGGTGGCACTTCAGTAGGGTAACTCCAATTTTAAACTGGAGAGTTCGTTGTCCTTTCTCGAAACTACGACTCCAAAATAAATTATACTCCGTAAAATAGAGAGACTTACTAAGGAACAGCATATACGAGGAGCTGTGGCAGATGAACTTTACGAACGGTTTCTTCATGAACCGTCCATACTCTGAGTTCGGTGCCAGCATGTATATGGTGCAATACACCGGAAACATAACACCTAGTTTTGCCACCTGTAGACAATACAATTGTTTTTTTAAATATTTATACCTACCCTAGCCGTGGTTTCCGACGGTTTTATTTATATACCACTAAGGTGGCAATGAGCATGCGGTCCGCCTGATAGTAAGCGGTTACCGCCGCCTATGGCTTCAAATAGTATTCTATCTATCACAATGGCCTTTAATGAGAAGGGCGGCATCTATATATTTCTTTTCTCGTTCCACTTGGGTTGCCTGGAAGATATCGCTTTTGCGATAAGGCCGCCTATTATTATGCCTGTTACATGTTGTTCTCTGTTATTTGTCATCCTATTTGTTTTGTAGATGTGTGTGTGTACAATAAAGTATATGATTATTATATTTGTATGTTTGAGATCAAACTCGAAGATATATTGAGATATGTTCGATGGAAGTTACTCGCCATCGGTCGCATTGGCACCTAAATATAGATATATTTAGGTGCCAATTAGGTGCTTTATTGCCTCTTTTACGCTGGAGATCCAGCGTAAAAGAGGCAATAAAGCATTTCAGCAAACAGTCTCGGCGAACTTGTGTGAGGATAATAAAATCTACAAATTTGTGTAAAGAGATTTATTAGTTCGTACAGAGGGAAATATCCAAGTGGGTTTAGGAGCTTAGTTTGTCTTCAAAAGCAAGTAACGATCAAAGAAGTTTCAAAGTAAAAACCATGCTCACGTAGATCGTGTTGTTTTACATCCGAATACTTTATTCCGTCTAGTCTATCTCCCAATTCCCCAATGTATGAATTACGCTTTAAAAGAATCATATTTTGATATTAGGCTCGCATTTTTGTAGCCATGCTGGTCCTTACGTCCTTACAGATAAGAGCGACAGTCTTCCCTAGATTGACAGTCTTCTTCTTTCGGTTCATCAACTTTCATTTGTAGTTTCATATACATATCTACGGCTGACTCGAATAGGTAACGTTTTCATCCTTGATTGGTCGATTGATCTAGGTTTGTGGCAATTGGTTTTCTTCTGTATCCTCTATAAGATACTTTCGCACTGTGTATCTGGTTCGTCAACGTTTGGTCAATAATTCTTTCTATATACACATTTACATACACACATTACACGAACATATTGATTTATATATATCCTCACGCTTTGCTATAAGGGTCCCCGAAGGGGTAGGCAGAGGTATTTAGGTAATACCCACTCACCCACTTTCCGCCAGAGGTATATTAGGTTTATACGTCCACACGCTTAAACTACTTATTCATAATAAAAAAAGAAGCTGTACCTGTACGCATTGCCCAAAGATATTTTTCCTCTTGAACCCCGGCAAGCCTTCATACCAGATGGCTCCCAGTAGCTGCTGGACATTAGGATGCGCTACAAACTGTAAAATAGACCTTAATGACATTAATAAATAATCTACTATGATGATAATAATAATTATTTATTTATTTTCTCACACAAAAGTTCAGTTTAACACTGAATAATGTGTGATACTGGTGCCTTTGATAAGTATACATACATACATACATATCATCACGCCGAGTCCCTAACGGGGTAGGCTATAGGTAAAATACCTGTAAATTCATTGCTGTCTATGATGTAGATGTAAGACAATCTATATATATAAAAATGTTATGTTGGTTTGTGTACGCTTCAAAAACTCAAAAAGTTCTGCACCGATTGAGCTGAAATTTTTGCATGATATATAATCCTCATCAAGGATTGTTTTTATCTATTTTTTGCATCAGTCACATAGCCACAGCGAAGCGTGGCAGGGTACAGCTAGTATTTTATACATTGATATTGGCACTATGGTATTAAGGTATATGTGACTATTATAGCAATTCAAAAAGGCATATGTATAGTCGTGCTTGAGTAACGGCGATGGACTCGCCATCGACAGACCTAATATACCTCTGGCGGAAAGTGGGTGTGTGGGTATTACCTATACACCTCTGCCTACCCCTTCGGGGACCCTTGTGGGAAGGCGTGAGGATATTATTATTATTATTATTATATGTATAAAAACATTAATGTCGATGTGATCGGAGCTAATGACTCGAGCTTGAGGGTCCGGTACAACAAAGAGCTATTTCTACGGACATTTCTTTAGGAATCGTTGCTTTGAATTGTCCTTATTTACTTTAGCAGAAGTCACTGACCCAGTGTATCCTAAACTTTACTTAAAGTAACAACATCTGGCCGGGAAACTAGAATAAACGGCGTGACTCTGAAAACTGAACACTGAAGGTTGAATTTGTTGTTTGGAGTTGAAACATATTGTACTATTAAGAGGGTTCCAATCGAACAAAGCAGAGTTGGTCGAGTTGCCTGCAACGCATTCTATCTATCTATTTCTATCTATCTGGGACAATTCCACACAAATTGGCCTAGTCCCAAGTTAAGCAAAGCTTGTGTTATGGTAACTAGACAACGACTTATATAGATAGATATATACATAGATACATAGGACATCCAAGACTAAGGTACAAATACTCGTGTTCATCACACAAATATCAGGAGCTTTTCGGTTAAGAAAATATCAAGAGGAAACCTCTTGCATACGTTTGAGAAGCGAGAGCTAAGAGAAGTAATCGTGTTTGAGACCTTTTATCACGTTGGCACCTAAAATTTTACACCTGCGGAAATTGGGTGTGTACTTATTACACAATTCTGCCTATCCCTTCGGGGATCCTTGTGACGATGTAAGCTATATGTATACAGGCATTAACGTTTTAGTGAAATATAAGGAAGTAGAGTAGTATTCGTACCATTTTTTGTTTATACTTGATAGCAAGCTTGAGTCGGCCAAGGGTCTGCCTCTCGCCCGGCTCCCAGCAGTCTACATCCCAGGGGTTGAAGTTGAGCATAATCTCCAGTTCCTTCGAAGTCCTAGTGTGGTCCAGCAACGATGTGGCGAACTCTTGACATTGGGTTCTCAGAGCCTCGTAAAAAGAATATTGAAAATGTTTATTCTGCATATATTGAAACAAAACAAGGAGGAAGATTCGAGGCGGCCGATCCGTTCAACTTCCAATTCGAGTCGCCAGCAACATAAAGATTTCAAGTTCGAATCCCGATTGCACAAATGGGTTTCTCTGAACTAAGTACAGTTAAAACAGTGAGACGAAACCTGCTTACGTTGAGGACAAATTCAAAATACACGTATGTGTATAGTCGTGCTTAAGTAGCGGCGACTCAACGTTTGTGACGTTGGCACCTAAGATATATCTCCAGCGATAAATTTAACAGAAGTAAAGGGGTTCGCTAGCCCTTAGGGAAATTGTGGGACGGCCTGACGAAATTAAAACAAAACAACAGCATTTAAGACTAGCGAATTACATGGAGGATAAGTAGATTGATGAAAAAATTACTTTCATTTAAGATTTGCGGTAAAATTTTTATTCAATATCGTCGCAATCATAATTAAAGAATGTTTTGAGAACAGATTTACATCATAAGACATAAATCTGTTCCTTCGTAATTTTCTTACAATGAAGGTTTTTGTATTAACCTCTGATTATTGTTGCGTTTGAAAACATCTGTTAATATATATATATATATATATATATATATATATATATATATATATCCTCACGCCTTCCCACAAGGGTCCCCGAAGGAATAGGCAGAGGTGTATGGGTAATACCCACACACCCACTTTCCGCTAGTTATCTGTTAATAAGCTATTGTATTTATTATCTGATGTCTTTTGTCTATGTTTTTACTTGAACTTACCTTATATTCGACTCTAAATTCGGTCTCCATACGACTTAATCTACCAAGCTCCCATGACAGTTGGAAGGCAGTCAATAGAGGATCAGCTGAGGACAGAGCTATAAGGGACGGAGAGGACAGGGCCCTGTATGCGTTGATGCGGGCTTGTGAGTGTCGAAGTGAATCCTCTTGGGAGGACCTGACGCACTCATCGCAACCACACCTGTGAACGAAGAAAGTACACTACTAATTATAAATATTCCTAGGATTTCACTATCATTATCATTATCAGCTTCGTTTTCAATCTGTATGAGCAAATA